>VUQR01011427.1:0-28263 GCA_015108515.1 Hemichromis elongatus
TCCATCCATCTGTGGAAGTACTTGGAGAAACTATCGGCTGCTTTATTCTGCCCAAGTTGCTCAGAGTGTGACGTGAACCGCCTGCTACACAATAACGAACTCCCATCACACAAAATAATTCAGGCAGGCGTTTATTCTGATGAATGGCTGTTATTACACGCTGCTGCACCAAAACATGATCCGTGCTATTCAGCAGAGGTGTAATTCAGGTCGACTCTCCTATTGTGTGGTATTACATAATTGTCTCTTTTTCAAGCACCATTTATCCCCACGTGGTGTCTCAGAGCAGATGAGGTTTGTGTTATGAGCTGAAGTCAAGCAGCATGTTTCTGATGCAATTTTTTTTCAGCACTCTCTCTAGTTTCCTCTCTCTGTGCTGCCATTCTATCTTGTAGTCTCTTTTGGATAAGCCAGCGAGCTCCCATGGGAGGGGGAACTTTAAAGATCATATTAACCCCCGGCCCCACAAAAAAAGTCTTGATCTCATCAAGCTCCGGGATGACCTGAATGCGCTACAGAAAGATGCAAATTTTTTCCCAGAGCGAAAGCCAAATTAAAAACAAAATTCTGTTTGGTTTTTTTGGGGGGGGGGTATGGAGGGTCTGCGTCTCCGTCTGATGAGGAGGATCCGCCCTTTGTGCCAAATACATGTGAAGGATCACAGTCCCTGGCCTACTTTCATATCTCCATAATAATTAAATCTAACACGCACTTCAGGGCTGAGGAAAAGAAAGGCTTTTTATAGCATGCACACACGAGTGCTGATAGCGAATCTTCTTAACCGTTTGAAAAGGTGTGAAGCTCGGTGTTAATGAGATTTCTTAGATGTTGCTTATCAGATGGTTTTTATGTCATCACATGGTCCTGCGTACTGTAGATGTAGACTATTGCACCTTGCTATCGTTTCTCTACTCTCCTCATTGAGGTAATCTTTTTTTAATTTAAGGTTTTGGGAGACATTAATAGGGTCTTTTACATCGTTCTCAAATGAATCAGATCAGGACATTATGTTCTGCTAGCCTTTTTCACATGTAACACACAACAGTAGACTGGAAATGCTGAGTTTTGCTTAGATGAGGGTGATGCCTGCTTAAAGCTTGCATAAGGGCAGACACATGACTCCCAGTCACTCGTTGTGATTCAGCTAAGCTACTGTATTATCACATGGGTGCAAATCAGCCTCTCCAGCATTGCTTTGACTTGAAGAGCTGGCAGGAGAAATTCCCATCGACATCCAACAGCAACAGCTATGCAGTGGTGCAAAAGTGCTTAACAGTCATGTGACAAAGAAAAGACAGCATCTTAAAAACATGATGCATGGAAAAAAATACAATAATAATAACAATGAGGGCATTTCCAAACAATCTGAAGTCCATCATGCAGTGAGAAAGTGGGTTAACATTGAAGATAGCTGCCAGTGTGCATCCCAGCAAGTTCACCCCAGTGTCAGAAAACAAAACAAAAATGTAAACCCAAGACTTCCATCTCAGGCTCTGCAGGCCTGAGTTAAATGTAAATATGGCTTGTTTGGAAGGTTTGCCAGGAGAAAAGCACTTCTCTTGAAGAAAAACATGGCAGCACAACTTGGGTTTGTTGCACTTTGAGAACAAAAACCTTCAGAGATGCGAGACCAAAGTGGAGATGATCAGAACGCACAGTAACGCATTTGCAGAAAACCAAACGCATCATTTCAGCACATAATAGTCAAGCCAACTGTCGCCGCCGTGGTGGGGGATGATGATTTGAGCTCATTTTGCAGCCCGTATAAGTATTTTAGAGTCAAACATGAGGCCATCTGTCTGACAGCTGAAGCCCACGCTGCCTCGTGCAGCAGGACAATGAATCGAGCAAACCAAAAAATCTGTAACAGAATGACTGGAAAAGAAAAGAATTCGCATCTTGCAGCGGTCCTGCCAAAGTCCAGACCTCAGCCTGATGGAAAAGCTGTGGCGCGAACCTCAATAAACTGAAGCAATGATGTGAAGAAGTTGTGTTGTCATGTATGTAAAACCTAAAATTAAAAGAGGAAGAGTACTTCCTTTTTGACAACCAAATAATTTCTTTGTTTAAACCCAGAATGCTAGAGTGTTTAATATGAAAGAACGGCTGAATATGTGAGGCACTGAATTACCTTTGTATATTTCATTTAATGTTATGTAAACATAAGTGGAAAATGTATATCCACTTATCAGAGTAAAATAACTGTCTCAGCAGGTGTGTTTCCAAATCACTTGAAAAAACAAAGTTGGCAGCAGACTAATGAATGATTTGTTGTTAAGCCGAAGCCAGCTGAGAAAGTCCTTTTTGTGTAGCTGGCAGGATTCATTAGTTGACTCAACACAAACGAGGCTGTAATTATCATTTGGCCCTCATTAAGGTGGCGAAATGAAACGAAGCACAGAAAGAATAAAGGAAATGGTAAACACTAATATTTTTTCCAAAGATTGGAAATCAGCTGGATTCTCACGCAGTTTACTTGCCGACAGACTTGTACTACAGCAGAGGCCAATGACTGGTGCTGAAGCCTCAGAGTTTAGTGTTACCATTGCAGAGCAGGATGCAGGAGGTCAGCGAGCCACTCAGGGTGTTACAGTATCTCCAGTCAGAGTGCTGTGATTTCAGATTGGGGAGGGTGGGTTCCCACAGTAGGTGATATATACATGAAATTACCTGCATGCACCGAAAGGATTTTCACGGCAGGGTATTCCCCTTCAGCTTTATAGTCACAGCTGATAGGATTTACAGGATACTGACGGGATCCTGTGGAAAACTTGTCTGGCTTCACACTTTGAACTCACACTTGTTTTGGGTTATCCCATAGTTCAAAGTCATGTAGATGACTCACCGGGATAGATGCGTGTAGTCAGAAGAGTGGTGCCGTTCGAATGCAAATTGATCCCTCACTGCTGAGAGCGGCCTTGTTTTTTTGTGCATGCAGCCCGACAGATGTTTCACACACTTTGGCTTTTTAAAAAATTCACCAGATAACTTTCATAAGTCTCTGCCCGAGGCCTCTACTTAAATCTTTCATCACTGGCGCAAAAGTTCATTAGTATTTCTATATGGTAGTGTTTGCACTTACTGGTTCTGTGCCTAGTCCAATATTTAGACAGACTCTGAGAAAAGGCAACGACGCCTTTCCTGTTTGTCAGAAAAGTAAATAGTTTCTTTTACACCTTATCTTCTAAAGCTGGAAGTAAAGGTTCTTTCCCAGTTGATAATAAAATCTTTTATGGTTTTCCATCATGTCCTGTCCAGGTGGCTACTAACCCGGAGAGGAAAAAAAAAGGAAATATCCGATATGATATTTCTGGCCATGTGAAAAAGATAAACTAAATAGCATTTTATCGATGCTTGGAGCTCATGCAGGTGGCAGCATTTATTAGTGCGATCGAAATGGAGGGCATTTTCCATCTTTCTTTTTCAATGTGCAGGTAGTATGTCATCTGTTGTCACCGATGACATACTACCTAATTCAAAGTGTGTATCTATTGCCACAAGGGCCCAACAGCAACGGCGTTCCAGTGCAACAGTAGAGACACAGCATAAGTCAAATAAGTGCACAAGTAGCCTGAGTAGTGTTTTTTATTTATTTTTTTATTTTTTTCTGCTGAATTTTGTCGATCGCAATAATAGTCTCTATTTGTGTCTCACGTCGGTTCGCAGGTGCAGAGGATGTGGTGATGGCGTTCTCACGGTCAGAGACGGAGGATCGACGACAGTGACCCTGGCTCCCGCACCCCTCGTCCCACCCGCCTCACCCCCAGTCCCTCCCTGCACGTGATCCACACCACCTTTAAACTCCACAAACACGACCCCTGCTGAGCTCAGGAGAGGAGGTGAAGGGAGGATGCCTGAGAGGGACAGAAGAGGACGGGAAGAGACACGGCTGTGGCTGCCTCACCCTCCACCCGGCCTTTTCCACCCCCCGACTCCTCCTCGTACAGGTCGGCGCACCATTACCTGAGATGCACTCAAGTGTGGGTCACTGCGGGCTGAAGCTTTGGCGCCAAGGCAGTCAGTGAAAACACTCAGATCGTGTGGATGATTATCATTGGGTTTTTTGTTGTTGCTTTTGTTTAGGAGGGTTTGGATGTGTGTCGTTCTGTTTGTATTGAGACTTTTTTTTTCTTTTCTTTTTTTAGCAGTGTTACATGTTGTATCTGCTGTCGCTGGTAGAATTGACCAGCGGGCTGACCGAAGCAAAGAGAATTATAGTTTTGGTCAAGCAGTGAGAGTGATGATTGATGAGTGTGTTAGAGGAGAGATTTTGATTATTTCTGCTTACCCCGGCTGGGCTGAAGTTGTTTTTGGTTTAGCTGTTGTGTTATAAAGGCTTTTGTTTGCTTTTCACCAGGGGCCTCATTTATAAACATGAAAAATGCAAAATGCTCTCCCCTACAGATACAGATGTTAACTCGACCCTGCATTCTGGAAACACAGTTAAAAAAAAAAAAAGACAAATATATTATTTATAGTTCCGTGGAGACATAAACATTCCCATTAGTGGAGACTCCATGTAATTTGGTAAACATCCATCATCCATCCTCACATTTTTCTGCCACTTACCAATGTCCAAGTCAAAGGGAGGGCACTCTGAGCTCTGATGCTCAGACCTCCCTCCCCCACAGCATTAGTGTCCAATAGGGACACTGAGGCTCTGCCAAGCCAGCGGAGAAGATGTTATCTCTCCTAGCTTGGACAACCAAGTTGTCTGGATCACCTCAGCTAGCTGGTTTTAGATATGGAGGTGATAGCAGGGTCACTGCGAGCTCCTCCCAGGTGACGGAGTTGGTCACACTATCTGCTCGTCTTTCTGAGGAAGCTCGTTTCAGCTGCTTGTATCTGTGGGCTCGCTCACGATCCAGAATTGTGCATGAGAGTGGGAACATAGATCCAGTGTAGAGCACGCCAGCCCATGTGTTAATCTCCCGCTCCCTTCTTCCCTTCCTTTGGGAACAAGACCCTGCAATAGTTAAACTATTCCACTTGGGGCATCAACTCATTTCCATCACAGCAGTGGCACCCCATCCTTTACTGTCAGAGAACCATGGCGTCAGATTTAAAGGTGCAGATTATTAAATTTGCCTATAATTACTGCAGACTGAAATGTTATCAGCTAAAAGAAGTAAGAAACAGTGATATCTAACCCACATCTGCTCTCCTTCAGCATTAGCACAGTGTTAGGGTGGGACTGTCATGGAGATCGACTCCAGCGCAGATCATGATTTCCTCTCATCAGGTTAACCCAGAATGTTTTCAATAACAAGTATGACTTGAGATCCGCGGCTTGCGTGAATACTAGTACAATCAGCTGATCGATGTGTGTAGTAACACTCACAGCGGGCCTGTCACTAATCATTTATCTTTGACTGCATGTGTTAACAGGCTCACAGCATGACCAGCGAGGCCCATGTAAATGAAAATCCACACGTTTCTCTTTTTCTTTTATTTCTTTGTAAAGTCGATAGTTCGGTTTATAAATGAGGCCCCGCTTGTTCTTTCTGCCGCTTTTTCGACCCGCAGGCTGTAAAAGAGCGAAGCAGTGCTTCCCTCACGAGGGAAGAATTAAAGACACTACCAGACGTTATCACATCAATCATGAAACACAAGTGTGCACGTTCACCCCAAACGTGACATGTAAAACATTTTTTAATTGTACAGATAGTTGGGAAATAGGAAACATGAATTAAGTGTGCCAATTGTTTGACTTTTTTATTTCATTTTTTGAAAGTTGTAAGATGAAATTGAGAGTTAGGAAGGAAACGGGCTGTAGTTGTAATTTATTGCTTACTGAGTCGACACCCGGCTCTTCAAACGCACCATTAAAGCTGGGGAACCACGAGTCACTTGGTAACATCGTCAACCATCAGTGGCTCTTTGCTCACACTAAAGTCACAAACTCTAATTTTTAACTACCTGTAACTAAAGACATGACGCCAAACATGACGTGCGTGCGATGCTCAGAGAATTTAAAAACCCTTCCGCTTCCTTTTGCTTCGGCTGACTTTCTAAAGGGTAACGCAAAGCGGTGCGTTTCTAAATCCTGTGAGTATGTTTCTGACTGTACTGTATCTATTGCACTATTATCAGTGGGATATTTGCAAAAAAATACATTTTGATATTTAGCACAGAGAGTCTGTTTGGTTCAGTGGATTTAAGAACAAAAAAAACTTTGTAAACACGTTTTTATCCTTTCAGTGTTTAAAAAAAAAAAATCTTGTTAATTGACTTAAACAGCTAAGCTGATAACACCGGACATGCTTTTTTTTTTTCTAGTGAACTGCTCAGTATTAAATGTGTTTAAGTACAGTTTGTTAACTTGTATAACTTAAAATAACTGTAATGTTTCAAAGCCGAGCACGTCTGCCTTGTGGCTTTTAGCGTTCATACAGCCGAGGATCTTGAGAGCCTTGCCACAATGACCATTGTTTGTACATTCTTGATGTTTGTGGAAGCTACTAGCTCATTTAAAAATGTTTCTGGACAAAGAAAAAACAACAACTAAAAAGATTTATCTCTTCTTTTTTTTATGGGTAAGTGTTAACCAAGTGTTATATCCTGTTGGCAATAACTTCTATTTGAATGTCCTCAATAATCGCAATGTAAAAGGCCAACACAAGTAATTTGTCTTTAAGTTTACTTTTATTTTTAAACTTTTTTTGTTGTCTATGCATTTTTTTTCTTTGTTTTGTTCTCTCTGAGGTGTCTTACTGTACTTTTTTGCCTATCAGGGTTGTTCTGCAGCCTTTTGTTCGAGTTGTGAATGAATGTCAGTTTGTGTGAATCATTGAACTTTCAGCATGCTGTTGAGTTGAGACTAGGACTGTGCGTCTTTTTACTGTGATGATGACCTGACGATGGCTAAATTGTCTTCTTTTTTTAATGTATGTGTGTTGCCTTTGGGTTTTTTTTCCCCCCCTCTCAAGTCGATGTTAATTAGTTGGTTTTGTTTTGTATGGCTGCTGACCATGTCTTGACTCGATGCTTCCAAATCCTATACCAACTGAACAATTAAAGAACTTTTAAACGGTGAAAACGTCTTCCTCTCTTTTTTTCTTCCTGTTAAAGTTGATCAAACTCAAAGAAACTTTGTTTGTCGTCAGGTGAGGCCACATCCGGGGAACAAAAGCATTCTGGAGTCATAATAAGGGTCAAATCACATCTGTTTGTTTTCGCTTATCTGCCTTAGAAAAAAGCAAATTAACCTTTTGTTCCCGTTGATAAGTGAAAAATGTGCTCTGTAGACCAAACCAAGGGGGCATATTTGATTAAATCTGAATTTTAAGACACGGATCTCAAAACTGTGGGAGCTTGAACTTTTGTTGCAGTTAGGCGTCCGTTGCTCGTCCACAATTCACAAAACTAGAGTATTAAGATTTGGGGTGACACCAGCAAACAATGATCACCTAAATGTGTTTGAAGTTGCAGTATTTATTTACTTGACGTTTTGTTTAAGAGAATTCAAAGATAGACATATCTACTGTGACTTCTCCCACACAACCAATAATTATTGCATTCGTGTACAATGAACTCACAATCTGCTGGATTCGAAATGGTTCCTGGGAAGACAGCGACGGGACCTGCAACCGCTGGCCACAAAATGTCAATGAGACCGAAACAAGTCTGCTATCAGTTTACAACAGAATGGGGTCAAGTTGACGGTCTGTGAATATAAAGCGATTAAGTATGATAAATCAGTCTCTATTCTCAGAAATTCATAATAAACAGAAATTCCTTCACAAATAGTGACAAAGGTGCTACAGGCAATGTATTTGCAGCTGTTTATATGTCGGTGTGTATTCAGTCAAAGAGATGTGATGCAGCCTCAGATTGATTGCAACTTGTTGGCTGCATTTATAAACTAGACTGCAATTATTTGTCTGTGAGCAATTGCAGTCAGTTCAAGTTGGACAGCAATTATTTGCAGACAGGTTGCCCTTCTCCAAGACACAAACTGGAGAAGGGCAACCTTGCCCTCTGGTTGCCCAGAGGTTGCGAATTCAACCAGTTAGGTAGTGCAACTATTTGCAATCACTCGTCAAATTCGGGAAAAAATTGCAACCACTGATTCTTCCGAGTTGCAAGGAGGGAGAGTCCACTTTTAATCAACTGTGAGGGAGCCGTGAACAAGCTGAATCTAGAAACTGAACAACTGCAACACAGAGATGTAGATACCTGCTAATTACAGCTGAATATCAGACTAAAAAAAACACCATCGTTTTGCTTTTTTGGGGTCCAGGCTGTAGTTTTGTTTTTAAGTGGCATTCGCACAGCACGCTCATCACACATGACTTTGTAGCTAACAGCTGGTCACCAGCCAACCAGAGCCGATCAGATTCTTGATGCGTTCTCTTAAGCAACCATCTAATGTGTTTTGTATGTGCTCATATGTCAGTCAGCGATAGTCTTCACCCTCATTGGCAGTCGTTTCAATTGCTCACCTCAAATTTGAGAAAAGTTTGACTCAGGACCCGCCCAATGTCACTGAGTTTTCATGGTCACTGCTTACTGCTTCATGTGTATGAACCCTTAATGTCTGGCAGTTTAACACTGGGGTTTATGTGGAGTGACTCACTATTGGAGGCAGCCTGTAGTGGCCATCTGAGGAGCTGTAGTGTTTGGCACTTCTCAGTTGGCTTACTTTTTCTGAATTGTCTCTAAAAGAAGTGGGTAACTGTTTCCCACATACATGACCGATTCAGAACCCATCTACAGGTGAACTGAACATGAAGCCAGAATGGATTTCCTTGAATTGCCACTTAATCCTTGATCCAAAGTCAAGTTAACCAGCAGAGATTGTTAAAATGCCTAACTTTGCAGTTGTAAAATACAAGTTTTTAGCCTGGGATAAAACCTGTCCTCTAAAGCTAATTTACCCCTTCATAACAATAAGGCCAGGGTAGGAGAAAGTATAAACCAGCAATTTAAACTTAACGCTTAAAGAAGAGATGTGATTGACTGGCTAGTGAATGCCAGCTGTAACTGAGAGGTGATCACCAGGACTCACCTCCGTCAATCAAGCCACCAAAGTGAGACTCCACATAATGTTTGTGGTGTTTTTAATGGGATTGTCTGACAAAAAACACTTTTTGCTGTGGTGCTAATGCTACTTACAAACCATCCGTGAAATCTGTGAACAGGTTTCAGTCTAGTTTGTTATTGGTCTGATGATGGTACGAGCCAAAATGGTACCAATGAGGCTTCGATATAGGGTTTCACAATTGAATGATGTGGCAGTGATTGTGCCCAACCCACTCTGGAACCAACACGGGACCACAAAACAAGGTTTCAGATAGTTTTACCTTCATGTAATTATTACATTTATGATCCTACCCATAAAAACTTTTAACAACCATCCTTTGAAATGACACACTTTGCACTGGAATCTTTCCAAATGCCAAAAAAAAACAAAAACTTTGAAGCTCACTCATTTACCTCATTATCTAGCAATAACCAACCACAGCTCGGTGCAATTCCCAGTCGTCTTTTAATTGAGGCAGATGTTTAAATTACCGGGGGCGCTACCTGGTCGCCCCGTTGGAGAAGGGATTCCCTCTTTTTATCCTGTGCTAATGATTAACATCTGTTTACTGTTCCCATACCTTTATCAGCTCTGGGGATAACAAGCAAGCTGCTCTAGATGTCTTTTAGAAATCCATTAAAACTTCTGTTTCTCACTTTCACTAGTGTTAGTAGACCAAGGTATGGATGGAAGTGTGCACATTATAAACTTGCATGTTTTCTTTTTTGTTTTGTTTTCTTAAACAATTTTGCATATCCACACGGGGGAACATTTTTTGTCCATCAGTTATTTTTAACGCAGCCTTTCAGACAAACAGGGACACATCACTTCTCGACTCCCATCTGCCAGCATGTGAGAGGACTTCTCTCTCCACGGCAGTATAAGCTCCCACTCTCACTGTACACGTGAGCCCTGACGTTGTGTTTATCTGATGTCAGGCAGATCAGACCCAGAGCTTGGCGCACAGCAGCTGATCTGTGCGCCAAGCAGCTGATAACTGCCACCAGCACAATCGCACTGCATTATGCAACTATGTGTGTGTGCAGCACTCATCATCCCAGTGTTCATATACTGCGAACAGCTGTTTAAGAAACGTTTCAACTGTGTGATGCGCAGTCATGTCAGTGCTTGTGAATTTAGGTTATTTAAAATATACACTAAGTTTGAAAGATACTCAACAACAGTGCCTGTTGTCACGTTATAAAGAAGCACCCTCTGCAATATTCACTTCTCAGGGAACAGTGTTGTATTCTGTATATATTCCTCTTCTTTGTTCTTTGTAAATGAACTTTAAGAAGTTTGTAGTGCAGTAGCATGACATGTTGTCAGTACAATAAATGGCAGTGAGAAACCCAGTTTCAAATGGCTCTATATGTATAGCATTATTATCACGTGGACCTTAAGATCAATCTATTGACCTTGAAGGAGAGGTCAGAGGTCAAATGTGACATGATATTTTAAATCTTTGTACCGTACTTTCAATATGTTGACACAACAATAAATCAGGAAGTTGACCTTGAAGGCCTTGATTTCAATGGACTGTTAACATGACCCCACTCTGCACCCCTACAAAGCTTTATCAGAATTCATTCATAACTTTGTGAGTTATTGAATACACAATCTCCTTGAGGTTATGTTTTTAATAAAACAGGATCCAAATTACTTTTAATTAAATAAGGGTAAGCACAACAGCTTTACCAAACTCATCTTCATGTTCTTTTGCTACAAACATATTTATTCAGCTTAGTTTTATTTCATATTTTTCACTTGGATGGCTGAGGCCCACCTGCAGCACTACCTGCACACAAGTATACTTAAGTTTGATTCTCCTGATTTCAATGTTTCAACAAAGAAGAAGATGAACATAAAATAATCTAAAATAAAATAAAATAATCAACATGAGGGAAAGAGCTGTTGAAGCTAGGTTAAGCCAAGAGAGAGGTGATGATCAGTGAGCTGCAGTATGGCTTCATGCTGAGAAAGAGAACTACAGATGTGATGTTTGCTTTGAAAGTGTTGATGTAGAAGTATCGAGAAGGTCAGAAGGAGTTTTGCGGTGTCTTTGGGGATCTAGAGGAAGCAGACAAGAGAGGAACTATGGTATTGCATGAGGAGGTCAGGAGTGGCGGAGAAGTATGTGAGGGTGGAGCTGGACACACATGAGGACAGAGAGACAAGGGTGAGGTGCACGGCAGGAGTGACAGATGGGTTCGAGGTAGGAGCGAGAACACAACAAGGATTGACTTTGAATCCCTTCTCGTCAGCAGTGGCGATGAACAGGTTGAGTTTAAATATGTGGGGCCGGTTAGCCAAAGTAACAGACAGGTGAAGGAGAGAGTGCAGGCGGGTTTGGAGGAGACGCCTGTCGGGGATGATTTGTGAAAGAAGGAGAGCAGTAAGAGCACACAGCGGCACTGACCGAAAGAGACGAGATGTTGCTGGACGTGGCCGAGCTGAAGGCGCTCAGATTTTCTTTAGGAGAGATCAGAATGGACAAGATTAAAATGAGCACATCAGAGGGACAGCTCAGGTTAGAGACAGGCTAAAGAGGCACGGTGAGGAGGGAGAGTGGATATACTGGACAAAGGATGCTTATTATGGAGCTGCCAGGCAGGAGGAAAAGAGGAAGATCACAGAGGAGGTTTGTGGATGTAGTGAAGGAGGACATGCAGAGAGTTGGTGTAACAGAGGAGGATGCTAGGGATGGGGTGAGATGGAGGAAGAGGATCTGCTGTGGGGTCTCTTTAAAGGGAGAAGTTTAGGAGGGCGAATGTAGCATACGAGTTTGTCTGCCTGGCCACTAATCAATTTGTAAACACAACTGTAAGAAAAGAAAAGAAAATGCCTTTGGCATTCAGGAGTTCAGTATTTTTATTAAACTATCTAAAAAGATTAATTATAAGATTTGGCTGTAAAAGATATGACCTTCTCAGTAGGTCTCCATCGATGTCTTGAGCAGTTTGGACTCTGTTGCAGGAGGAGACCACCACTGTGGGGGAGTGCCATTGCTATTGTGGAGCAAAGCTTGAGGAAGGACACGAGCTTTCCCAGCAGAGGCAGGCCTTTGTAATGAGAAGTTTATTTTCATTCGCTTCACTTGTCCGTTGTTTTAATTTTGTGGCTGATTGGCATGCAATTGAAAATATATATAAGTACTGCTTCATTTTCTTTTTCTTTTCTTTTTTTCTGGTGACAGTGTGTCCCTGGACTCCTGACAGCATTTTGAAAGTTTTAACAGAGTTTAAAGTCAGCATTATTAAAAGTAGGACTTTATTTAAAAAAAAAAAAAACACTTTAAAGCCACATGACTCTCTGACCAGCACTAAAAATTACTCCACCCCCATACGTTTGAGGGGGGAAGGATATAATTTTATGGGACAAATGAATGTGATCAGCTCCGACTTTCATCTTCAAAGCAAAAGGCAAGTTGAAAGCGTGGCAGCTTCAGGAGAGAGGGAGGTGACGCTCCTTCCCACCTTGTGACTCAACATATTGAGCAAAGCCAGAGAATCCAGAGAAGAGGGAGGGAGAGGCGGGCTGGCAAAGAGGGGCACATGTGGAGTAATGCAGCACTGCACAGTCACTCACAGGCATACAAAGCTCTGCAGATACACACTCCCTAAACCTCATGACTAATAGATGAGATGTGCTCCCAGTTTCTTCTACTCGCAGCACCTCACGCTCGCTTCACAGAGAGAAATGAAACCTGGTTTTCTGCATCAGATGCTCTGCTGATAAGACAACTTTGATCATTCCTCTGCTCGTCCGCAGCATGACTGTTACATACAGAAACGCATATTTTTATGAAGAAAATACAAGGCAGGTTTATTTGTCTCTTCGAAGCGAGCTTTCCCCGAGACATCAAAGGCTTTTTCAGCGAGATGAAAGCGATGCGAGCCAACATAAAAGAAATCTTAACTGGCAGGGCTGGGTTGTCTTTTTAAAGAGTAAAATAAAATGAAGGAGAAAATTGAATCAGCTACATAAAATAATGAAAATTAGCTGGTAGTTACACTGCAGTGCTAGATATGCAAAAAAAAAAAATAGGCCCAAGTTTAATTGAACAAAATGCAGTGACAATCAGAAAAGTCTACATACCTGATGATAGATTTATTAT
Source organism: Hemichromis elongatus (assembly GCA_015108515.1). Lineage (NCBI taxonomy): Eukaryota > Metazoa > Chordata > Actinopteri > Cichliformes > Cichlidae > Hemichromis > Hemichromis elongatus. The sequence goes on from VUQR01011427.1 coordinate 13,143, forward strand.
TTTTGTTCTATGTTGGTGATGCATTAAAGTGACTACAGATCCTCCCACATTCAACAATAATACTGCTTCTCCTCGTTTAGTTCTCACCTTGGGGACAGCATGCCATGTCACATGACCTGAGCCTGAGCTAGATGAGCCAATCAGAAAGATGCTTTTTTAAAAAGTGTGTGAAAAGATCTGTGAACTAGACTGATGCCACTCCTTTTCTGGTCCTAGTGAGGACTACAATCACTCAGCTGCAGCAACAACAAGCAGTGTTTATGATGGTTTCCTTAAGTCTTTTTCAATCAGACCACCTTTATTTCTTAGCTACTGAAGCAGCTTTATGTGGATGAAATGTTTATGTTTGAGTCCATACCTTCCACAAACCCTCTGGCTCATTCTGGAGTCTGTAAAGCATCCATGGTGCACAACTGTCTCAGTTTTATCTGTTTCACTCATCATGACTTTCTCCAGTGCTCGATAAAGCGCGAGCTCCTAGCAGGTCATGACCACACATGAATTAAGGATCTAGCTGGGCTGCTACTGTGACTGTGTTGCAGATACAGTTACACAACATGAAGTATTACTTTAAACATAATATCGGTTGACTACAGATCTGTCAATTTCCTCCAACAACTGGAGGAAATGATTTTGGATGGTTTGGGGATTTGCTGGTCCTTCACCGCTGTCATCACGTCACAGGTTCACTTTTAGTTCACCCACTGCTGTCTTGGACATGCAGATGTGCATAGAGCCTCACAGCTTTGCCAGTATGGCTGTGAACTCCTGTTTTGCTGTTATCCTACACACATTAACCCTGTCAGTTGATAATACCTGCTGAAAACTCATGTAACTCCCTACCCCTGTAGGGTGGAGCAATAATTGCCTTCTATGCTGTGAGACTATATATCATGTTTGAACCTGTCATATTTTTTATATTATGTACATGAAAAAATAGAGTTGGCTGGACTATCTTATCATATCACATTCTCTGTCAGGCTACATGCCTCCTCACTCACTAAACTCACTAGACTGAATGCACTGCTTCATCTCCTAAACTAGAATTTTCCATAAAACCGAATAATGTTGCTAATTTGGGGTCTAATTACCAAAGACCCCTTACATATTTAAGTTAATACATAACTGATCTTTTGAAAAAAACTTTTGATAATTTGTGTTGATTCTGAGTGGAATATCACCAAAACCCAGCTATGTTTTGTACATCATGTGTAAAATGTGTCCCCCTGATGCTTTAAGGAAAAAACGTCTGAAATTACATACCTGCCATTACTGCTCTCCATTTCTGCCACGAAAGTAGAGGAATTACCTCTCACTACAAATAGATTTCTTCCTCACGCTCATGTGCAGTCCTGTGAGAGAGACATTTCTTTCACAGGACTCTCTGCAGTCCTGTGAACACCCCATGATTCAACTAATATCTTGAAGCATTTTTTTTCCTGTATGACTTTATCAGTCTCTCACATAATTGTAAAATAATACTTGTAAGTTCCCAGCGCAGCTCAATCTGGTTGAAGTCTGGACTTTGGCTGGGTCATTGGAACAGCTTGATTCTGTTCTTTTAAAGTCACTCTGTTTCATATTGGGGGTTTTTTTGGTTTGCTTTGGTTATGTGCTGTCATGAATTTTAGCATTTAACTAACTGAGCCCTATAGAGTCTAGCGCAACTGGGTTTCTCGCATTTTTGTGAGCACTGAACAATCTGATCTTGGGGTGAATTTGCAGGGAGCCTTATACAGGTGATCACACATGCTGATGATCAATTTACCTAGGGTATTTAATTATCAGCACCTAGCTGCTACTTCCCCTGATGTTTCATTATTATACTGACTGTACCTGCTATCAGCTTCAATGCCACAGTTGCATTTTCTGTAATTTTGTTTTGCCGACAGTAGTGTGCCTTTAAATGCTGCTTAATCCACAACAGCATTTCTTTAGTGCACTAATGAAACATTGCTTTTCCCACCAGAGTCAGATCCACATTTTTCCATGCTGTGCTAAATCCCTGCTGTGCCTGGTGGCTGTGAAACCGAGCCATATGGCCATTGAGCTGCTGTGGGGTCAACCACTGACCATAACAGCCAGAACAGTGGCAACAAAGATCTTTAGCGTCCAATCGGTCTTTGAGCTCCCCTGAAGGCGTACCAACTCCCACCATCTGCTCGACTTCTTTCTAGCTGTGATATCGTTTTGACAGAAGCTTATTTCCACAATAAACTCTCAGGATCACAATACCTGTCCACCTCCAGGATTCCCACTCCAGTGCTTCCTCTGAGTGAGATTTATTTCGTGCACACATTACAGTGTGTAGGCAAAATATATGGAGATGTCATCTCCGCTCTTTGCATATGAGACACTGAAAAAGAGAATATTGTGGAGAGAATTCACAAAGGTGGGTTGGGTAATCAAATACTGCATGTGTTAAACCATTTTAGAGTAAAAACTAGAACTTACTAAGAGATTTGAAAAGCTAGTTTAACTTTTCTATCTATTAATGGTTAAATAATAGTTTCTACGCTATCAGACTGTAGTGACATAATTTAACAGGTGGGGAAAGGGAAATCCAGACCCAACATCCCGGATATGTACAAATATAAACAGGTTAAAGGCTATAAATATAATTACTATTCAAGAATCATTCCTCTCAAGCCTTAAAATATCAACACAGGTCTGTAACTGGGTGTCAGTTTATGGGTGCGCCATCAGGCCTAAAGTATGTTGACTGAAATAAGCCTGAGTGAATGAGGGTACTGTTGCTGGAGGACCAGCATATTCTTAGACCGTGTTTAGAGAAGATCCAGCTACTACAACAACAACACAAGTGCTGCAGCCAACTGCAGTTGTGACTCAAATAGGAAAGCTGGATTTCACAACTCAAAAAATTGGGAGCAAATTTTGCATTTTTAGATACTGAAAGCTTCGTCTGGCCTGCCCGTCTCCCAGTAACAGCAGGAATCGACTCCAGCCTCTCCCCACAACCCTGGATTGGACAGAGCATTTGTTGCAACTTTGTTTTGGTTTTTTTGTTTAGTTTGAAATGAAAGAAAATAAAAAGTAGACACTCCATAAAATTCTCCAGACTCCCTTTCTCATTTCAATTCACTGAATGAGTGACGGAGGAATGTAAAAATGCTGAAACCTTAAAGTGATAAAATTCCTCCCCAAGGAGGCAGGGGAGGAGAAGAAAGATGAACAGCCAGCAGCCACTCTGGCATTGATTAATGTAACAGACTCTGAGCTCTCAAGTTCAAAGCTGTATTTATTACTCTGTTTTCTTTTCTCTACATGATGGAGTCTGTAGGCTGAGATTTTTGTTTCCCCTCGCCCGAAACTCAGGTTATGAACTGGAACAAACTGTTGATGCGAGTGCTAAATATGATAAACTATCAAATCAGACTCATTCAAAGCAGGATACAGAGTGATGCGTGGAGCTATTTTTGGTTTTTGACCCCAGGTAAATATTCGGAGCAGTGAAGCCGGTGCAGTGTCCTGCTGAACGCTGGGAATGCGATAAATGACTCAGCGTTCTCAGCAGGAGCTGGCAGAGCTGACATCCATCACGCCAGTGTGAAGGTGTGGTGGCAGCCTATATTGACTCCTCTGACATTATAACTCTGTGCAGGTGGAGCAGACACTGCTGACTGCAGAGGAAATATTACTGGTCCTTTTCTGAGCAGAGGTCAAACTAGTCTGAGGAGAAGGAACGGCCAAACTATAAACGGTCAAGGCCGACTGTCTCGGTGGGATTATGCCTGCCTTAGAACAAGCTGCAGGACCTCTGGTGCAAACATGAGTTGTGGGGTAGCTTCAATAATTTTTCCTTTAAGCCCCTTTAAGTAATTAACAAAATCTCCAATGCTTGGAAACTATCCTGCCTGGCTAGATCTTTCTGTTTCTACACCACGCCATGCTTTTGTTTGTTTCCAAAAATTAGCACAAGATCACGTCTTCCCAGCTTCATCTATTTACACTAACAATGAGCAATCAGCCTAAAAGAAACCAGCCTTTCCACTGACAGAGCCTAGACTGAGAAAACATCATAAAAAAACCCATCACACTCAGAGCAATCACTATCTTTTGTAACTTTGCTGCTTCCCACAAAGAAAATGGAAAAAAAGCTTCAACATCTTCTATGAATGATTACAACCTAATATTGATAACACTACAAGCCGCGGCTGCAAGAAATCCCCATATTTTACCTCTGTGTCGAAGAATCAATAACATCACGGAGGTTGAAATTTGTTTTGATCTCCTGCAGGCGTCCTGCTAAGTCTACCTTTGCCCTGCACAAAAACATAGTTTATATTTTTCACTCCTTTTTTTTAACTCCTCTTCCATCACAGGGAGCAAAGGTCTGGATCATCTTCTCTGTGAACCAGCTCAGCAAGCCTCTGGCTGAAGGACACACTCTGGAATGCCTTGACCTTGTGCATGACTCCCACGTAAGAATTTGAAAATGCATGTGCCAATACCAGTTCCAGAAAGTGTTGCTGGCATGATTGGAATAGAACCAGCTTTTAATCAGCGCATCAGTGGCTTGATGCTAATGCACTGTAATGACCCAACTGGATCATATGTAACAGCAGCAGCAGCTCCTGTTAGCATCAGATGATGATGCAGATATTAATGACTAATGACAACATTTCAAGCTAATTATTTTCGGGTCTGGCATATGCACCAACCAGCTCACACAAAACAAGTTTGTTGTTTCTTTGTTGACATAAATTATATATGTTCTCATTTAACAATTGCCTCACTCGCACCAGCAAACAAGCCCTTTAATCATACTCCCATGACACAGGGGGAGGCGTCACTGTGAATGTTTTCGTTGGATCGGCAGGTGGTGTTGCCACGGCAACAACAGATGAAACTGTCATAGTTGATCACAAGTTGACTGTTGGAGAGGGGGCGTGGGGTCCACTCTTTGCCCTTAGATCAGGTCCTGACTTCCTCGGGAGGGGTCCCTTTGGAATATTAGTCAGAGGTGCTGGTGCAATGATATTCTGCCACGCACATGCAACATGCAGCTTTCTTACTGACTTTTATATCCACTGGCTCTCAGCTCTCTCTGTGACACCCATATCCGCAGGCCCTCCACTTAAAATTAGAGAGCAGCTGTCCCCAGATTGTCTTATCCCGAGACAGATTCCTAAAATACCTGGGACAGAATTATCCTGAGGGTGATGCAGAGAGGAGGTACGGGGCAAAGAGCCTCTTTTAGAGGTAAGCGTACATAAATGACTATTTTGAACTGTGTCAGTACTCAGGCAGCACCCTGCGAAGAATGAATGCATGTTAGTTTGTGTTTCTATAACAAACTGCAAAAGCTAGGCCATCACACTCAATCCAGTGCCTTAAACCATCTTTTTTAGGATTATATGATGTGCTTAGTTATGTATTTCATTTTGTGTGTCAGCATGTTCATCCATTCATCCAATTCTCTACCCCTAATTGGGTCCAGATCCCTACCTCCTTTCCCTGGGTACCTTCTCCTCCTTATCTGGGGGCTCACTGAGGCAAGCTCACGGCCATAGGGGAGGTTAGAGATATAGGATGAGTGTTATTCCCGCCGCTTCACAATTGGCTGCAAAATGCCCAGTGTGACCTGGAGGTTACCCACCAGAATGAAGCCAACACAAGCACTTCATCTGCAAGAAGCAGAGACGAATTCCTCAGCAACTGAAGTGAATCCTCCAAAGGATTTGACTGAATTCCTTTTTAAAGGCCACATAACAGACATAGACTGGTTGGGAAAACTTCCACGAACCATTAGAAATCCTTGAGAGAACAAGACCTGGTCCAGCATTCCATGACCAGGACCAAAAACTCATTCCTCTTGAATCCAAAGTTTGACTAACAGACGGAGTCTTCAGTACCCTGGCGTACCCCGTTTGAGGACTGTGATCACCTTGAAGTTAGAAGACTCACTGGTCTCACTTCTTAAAAGGCAAACTACCACACCAGGCACTGTCCCAGACTTTTATGTGTCAACAAGGACAGTCCAGCAACAACGAGAATTGAGAAACTCATGGTACATCTCATCCACCCTAGGGACCTTTCCTCCAAGGAGTTGTTTAACTACCTCATTGACTCCACTAATGGGTGAGTCATACTGCTCGTCCTCAGATTCTGCTTCCTCTATGGAAGCCCTCAGACTTGTCATTCCACGAAAACTGCCAAAGGGTTTGCCAGAATCATTTTGAGGCTGAAAGAATATCTTGCTAATTTGCCCCACCAAATTCAACCTATGGTTTCCTTATGAACACCTTTATCCTTAAACATCATTATAGAAAACCCCAGAAGTCCAATAACACATTGGACAGGCTCTTCCTTCCATTCACACACCTCCAGGTCTTCCTGTTTTCACCCACATTAAGTCCCACACCAGAACAGCGGAGTCCCCAGCAGGGTCAACTGCAAGCACTTCACCCAGGGACTCCAGGAATGCTGGGGACTCTGAACTGTCATTTGACACATGAGTGCAAAGGCTCCTGAGGACTGATTCCCAGACCTGAAGGTACAGGGAAACAACCCAGGAGAAAAACCCCAATGTACGGTCAGAGAACAGAAGCAGATACTAGTATACCCTCAACTGTCTCTCACAAGGGGCAATAACAAATTGGAACAGAGTCCAGCCCCTTGGAAAGATACACAGATATATACTGTATTTTTGTCTCAATGACTGTGTGTTTGTCACTGGGAATGTGGCTGTGTGTTTTTCTGTGAGTGCGTGTCCTTGTGGGTTTGGTAATAGAGCTCCAGTGAGAACTGTGACAGTCTGTTTACACTGCCGTCTCAGAGAACTGGGCTGGTGCTCTAAAATATACCTCATGTGGGCGTAAACACATCCAAGGCTTTCTACGAACCAACATCTTTTCATAGGAATTGCTTCTCATCGAGAGTCTTGTGTCACCATCTCCAAGGAGGACTAAGTGGACCTGACCAAATAATATAATTCACTGATAGCTATAACTCAGGGTGTGTGTGCTCTTAGGGGCATTGCAGGTAGCATGAGCTCCCATTTATCTCAATCTGAGCTCCGACAGTACAAATATACGCCAGCACCAGGAGTGTGCAGTGTTTAATGAGATCGTGTGAGGCTGTCGTTAGTGCAAGGAGAAATGCTGGATTATTGATGCCTCTAAGGTCCTTTGCTGGGCTCATTTCTGGCTGTCTTTTCAGGATAGAGGTGTGCTTACTCACCTCCAGTTTCAGTGACAGCGCGGTATGAATTACCTTCCTCATTCCCCGCTGCTGACACTGCAGGTAGCGGCCGGCAGCAACGCATTTTAATATGGAGACGACAGGGAGAGGCACATGAGGAAGAAGCGGATAAGAGTGAAAGGACAAGACGAATTTGGTGCATGTGCGTTTGGGTTGCTATGAGTGATTTTGCGCTTTGGAAGAAAAGAGCTGCGAAGATAAAGGGAGAGGCGGTGGCACAGACGTGAAGAAGGAAAGGAGATGAGAGGCGAGATGAGTCCTAGTGAGCTGAAAATCAATAATTAAAAGGTCACACGAAATGAGAAAGTGAAGGTCCTTTCACTAAATAATCCTGTCTTAACATGCAGCTGCCAAAATCTGCTGCTTCCTCATCCCATCAGGTCTCTGGGACTGCTGACACCAATATACCCAGGGCTTTATTCATGCAAAATACATATTCTGCTCTACCAACACACATGTGCACATGTGTAGTGTACATACACAAAGAATGAGTCCTGAATTGGCTGGTGATGTGCGGTTATTGCTGAATAATATGCTAACACTTGACTTATGCATTATGTTAAACACATGCTGGTTTTCACTTAGTGCATGCCAAAGGAGCATTTGAGAAAGCACTTGGTGATGGTGCAGAAAACAAAAATTCTCTTTTAACAGGAAGGTGGGGGGGGGGTCAAAGGAAGAGCATGGACTAGTGTAACATGCAGATCGGGAAATCCGGCACTTTAGATCCAGAAACAGTAACAGAAATGTAGAAGTAGAGAAAGGATCAAGGGTGAAAAGGGGTGAAAACTAGAGATGAAAGAGGACACAGAGTTAATGACATGCAGTAGTGACATTTAAAAGCATGACAGGTGAAAGAGAGCTCAGTGGAAGCATCCCTGGGCCTATAGCAGCATGGCTATGAGACTATTCGTACCCCCTACACAAAACCGAGCTGGTTCCACAGGAAGGTAGAGGAGCCTGATAGCTGAAGGCTCCACCTCTCGTTGTCCAAAAGGGCATGTCGCCGTTAGGTCATTAAGATATGACTGCGCTTGATCTTTTAGGACTTAATATATGAGCAGAATATGTAATATCTGCCCTATAAATCTGGGTGATCACATCAGACTGAATCAAAGTGACCTTAAAAACGTCCTCAGTTTGATGACATTGACAGAGCTTCTTCACCTAAGCTGGGCCGCTCTCCTTTTGAATGCTCGAGTCCTTGTCTGGTCTTTTTATTTGTTTGTCGCACTAAGATTTCGAATAATCAGATAAATTCAATCCCCTTGTGCAATGTGTCGCATTGACGCACCCAGTGCAATCAGTAAGTGCATCACTGGCCGTTCAACTTGGACAAGAGACAGACTTTTGTCTAGAAAAGGCCAAGCTCAACAAAATCTATAATGAATGAACTCAATTAAGAAAATGGATGCATTAGAAACAGCTTTCCACCTTCCTGAGCATCACACAGTGCTGATGCGTTGATTCTTACAATCTTAGCCATGGACTTTGTTTCAGAGTCTAAAGGACATCTTAAAACATGAGCCCGGGGATCATGTGTCACACTGTCTTAAAACTCAGAGTCATTTCCAGCAGCTCTAACTGTGTGGGGAGGTTTTAGCAGGTGGGGGCATGAAATGACTTTGAGTGTGACCCGGGAATACTTCAATTGCTCCCCTTCTGCTCACTGACCTGGTCAGTTAATAATGGCAGATCTGAGTTAATGGCCGACTAACTACATAATTATGTGCAATCTGGGAGCAGGACGCAAACACTATAACATAATGGGACCTCAGCGACTGTGTAGTCAAGCTGACTGCACAGACCCTGATATGTCCTTTGCTTTAATGTCTTAACACCAGCTTTAAACGCATTAAGGGACAGAGGGACATGAGGGTGAACTAAGTAACTAAAAACAACAGGAGGGGATCGAATATTGTTTGGGGAAGAGATTAAGAGAACAAATTGCTATCATTAAACCCCACAAGACCTACAATTTCAAAGGGGGGATATTTTTTCTCTTTAATTAAATGAAAGGATTGATTTTAAAAAAAATCTATAGAGGTCTTATGTAAACACCTGAAGTGAAGCTTAATGAGTATTAAACTTTCCTTTTGTACTCTTTTCAGCTCTCTAAACTTAAAATCGTTGAATTTAGCAGACTTTCTTCTTTCGTTTCTGTTTTATTACAGCTTCTGGGTCAGAATGCTCCCAACTACACTGCTCAGCCAGAAATCACGGAGCACACCACACACTGGCTCTGAGCCATTTTTAACCTTCTCCACTTTAATATAACCCACTCACCATATGAGCCTCCTTCAAGGGTAATGAGGGGGAAGACTGCTCACTTCCCCCTGTCTGGACAGCAGATTTTCCTATATACAAAAACAGGGACAGAGATTTTAATCACATACGTGTCTCAACTTGGGGGTTGTTAAAATGGGTGGGCAGAGTTTCTTAGGTCTGTGTTATTAGCTTTATCCGGTGTGTGGGTGGACGCATTTCTGTGTGTGTTTGTGTGAGTGTGTGTCAAGTGTTATGTTTGTTAGCTAAAATAGGAGAAGCCTGTCAAAACTTTATCACCCTCACGTGTCTTGTTCCAAACATTTATGGATGATATTTGACAAAAATGAACAGGTTTAGGTTCATTCATACTAGCTAACTTTATTAGTGCTGAAGATGGAATCAGACTTTTGAACACAACTTTCAAAGCTTGATTTATATCCAAAGTTTTGGAGCTAGAGTTTCTTTTTCTTCTTCTTCTTCTTTGAGCTGTTCCCTTTAGGAGTCACCCTAGTAGATCATCAGCGTGTCGCCCTATCCCTAGTATCCTCTTCAGTCATACCAACCCCATGCATGTCCTGCCTGGTTGCACCATCTATTTACTATGCTTCATTTGCACATATCCAAACCATCTCAGCCTTGGCTCTCCATCTTTGTCTCTAAACCACCCAATCTGAGGTGCCCCTCTCTTATATGAATATCATGTCCATCCTGTTGGTCACTCCCAACAGAAATCCTCAACACTTCCACTTTCAGCTCTGCTTCCTATCTCTTTGATACAGACAAAAACTCCATTAGTCTGGTTGTGACAAAGAAGCATCATCTTAAATAGGAAGTGGCTGGAAATAGAGTTTCCGTTTGCTTGTTTGTTTTATATGAAGCTGAAATCTGTTATATAGTAAAATCTAAGGTATTGTACAGGAGTCTGTTTGCACTATTTGACTGTTCTGAGTGAACTTTTTTCAATTTTTTAGTAAAGGCTGTGCATAAAAGATGGGCAGAGCTAACCTTTGTTTCTGGACTCAATATTTTAAAACCTCATTGTTAACTTTTTGGCCTGTTAAGTGTTTTTTTTTTATTTGTAGCCTTTTGGAATTAATAGGCTGGCTGCTGGGCTAAGGTCAGCGACACTTTGGGTCCTTGTCTAGCTTAGCGTTAGCATACTGTCTGTGCATGTAAACAGCCTAAGTAGTGTTGCAGTTGTACTGGACATGGTTTCCACTTTACCATCATGTTCTCATCCTTTTTTGAGTGCAGCTTCCTCCTGCACACAAACTAAAATCAGCTGATTGTAGCACAAGTGCAAGTGGAATCAATAAGTTGATCAATAGGCAAGCTGACTAACAATTCGACAGATATGATTACCTGAAGCCCCGGTCATGCATAGGTCACAAAGAGAAAACCCCCTCGTGAATGTTTTGGTCACTTGCAGATTGCCACAGTCACTGGTAATTTCTATGGAAGGTGGTGACTTGTTTGCAAACTCAGACACTCAGCAATCTCTAGCAACCACTTGCCAACGAACTGCGGCACACACATTTTACCCCAGCAACTGGAGATTGCCTGAAGGCCTCCAGGCCTGTGTGACTGAGGCCTAAGGTGATCAACTTGCCTACAGAAGCCAGAAGCTGCAGAATTTTGTCTCATTTACTCAGTAACTTTAGCAAATTGTTTTGTTTATTTATCTGCTAAATGGTTTATTTCAATTGTCGGCTATTATTCCAGTAGCTGTTTTAGTGCTTTAATCATCTCTACTCTAATTTATGAAATTATCTGCATGAAGCATTTTTTCCATCACTGTTTAAACGTCTCTCCTCGATTTCCACTTTTTATGCACTGCCAACGCACACACTGTTGGATCGAGTCCAGCTTTATATTTGCTGAGCCAGTGCTCTGCTCTTACAAGTAAAGTTCTGAGTACCACCTTGGCATTTTTAGTATCTCTGGTTGGAAATCGCTGGCACTTCATTTACATCTGAACACTCCAACTTTGTCCGGCATGTCTGTATTCATCAGCTGCCATCCCCAGGGCCCTAATATTCAGCACTTAAAATGAAAGACGCTGGGGAGTCAAGAGACCTTGCATATCACAAATGACTGATTGGAGTTGGTGTGACAGCCATGTTAGTGCCCCCTGCCCAAACTCTCCAAGGCAATAAAGCCAAGGAGGTGAGAGTTTCACACCAGCTTGACCCTCCTATGAACAGTCTCCATGGCGTGTCAGAGGTGACCTTCTGTAGGGTTTAGGGGTGAAGGTCCTAAAACAATAACATAAGAATCATTGCACCCGCCCCCTTCTGAGCAACCTGATGCCCATCTGGAATCCACCACATATAAACACAAGGGTGGCTAAGAAGAGATGGCTTTAATTCAGTTTTAGAGCGAAAGTTTAATCTGCAAGATCCTTGAACCCTGTGGAGTGGACCACAGTGCTCTGTGAGGTTATCACGCCTCCATCTGCTACATTCCCACTCTTTCCATGTCTTTAATCAGTAACAATGAGACCTGAGGCACTGCTAAAACTGCAATAGCGCAGAGAGACAAAGTGCTTGATCAGGTTTGGATTGGTGTGCATATTACTCTACATATATCACCCCTAAACTAAAATGGGCAACTGGAATTCTGCATTGCGTCAATGTGGAAAATGAAAACAAATAGAGAAATGCACAGATTTCTTGTCTCATGATGTGGGCTCCGTGCACTGACAGGAATTGTATTGGCTCCTGATTAATGACGGTGGGATTGTTTTAAAAAAAATAAAAGGACCACTGACAGTGCATTTTAAGAGTTTGTACACATGAAGAAGGAGCGTGTGGTTAATAAATGACCACAAGTGACAGCCCAAGGGAGTAAGATAAATGAGAGCTTCTTAAGTGGAGAGGAATCAGTCACCGCGGGTATGTTTTAAACGTTCACTGTGGGAAATGTTTGAATTAGATGGCAAAGGCAGCTTAAAGGTGCACGGCTTAGGTTCTTTGTGTGATTTGTTGCCTGGCTCCTGCACGTACGGAGCCATCGGCTTTAAAATTTCCTTTGGAAGAACTTGATATCGTCTCAAACTTCTAAAGTGAGATTTAATTTCTCCCCAGCCGAGGATTTTTTAAAAACTGCAGTCATGAGCAAAGTCAAGGAGACACCCATAACCAAGCAGAAAAAAAAGCCTCGGTGTATAGAAAATGAATCTTTCAACGAAAATGTTCCCAGAAAATTGAGGATTATAAATGGATGAGGCGACACAAATTCAGCATCCGTGGGATATATTTTTGATCATCAGATATAGAAAGAGAATGTGACTTTAAATAAAAAATGGAGGCAAATTGGTATGCATAGTTTTAATCCGCTGAAATAACTTTGCTGAGCTTTTTTTCCTCGGGCCAATTAAATCCTGGGACGAATATGCTGCTCCTTTGTGAAAGAAATACTAACAAAAACAAATATTTTGGTCTGTACACATTATTAATATAAATTCCCATCTAAGGAAGTCATTACTTAATGTTTCTTTTGTGCCAAACAATTACCTTCTGAATAATTGTCCTCAGTAAAGCCGGTGCCTGTTATCAGAAAAGTAGGACAGATAATATAAGTCCAGCTTCTCCTGGGAGGAAAAGCCAAAACTTTGTGATCTTTAATGACACAAGCCGCAGTCTAGACATGAGACAGGAAACAGAATATTGAGACGCCGTAGTCTTTAATGGTCACGGCCACTTTGATTCCCATGGTAGCAGAGTCTTTTTCATGCTCTGTTTGCTGCCAACCGCCCACCATGATTGCGGCCCACAGTAACGTCTCTGATAGCGCGATTCCTACGGTCAGTGGCTGAACACGTTCAGCCCCCGCTGGATCCACCCTCTGTCCATGCTGACAGTGTGTGCAGCTCAGGCAGAAGGATGGCAACTGAGGTGGAAAGCTTTTTAAAGAATGTGAGCATCCATGAGGCATTCATGACCTTCAACCATGATAACCTCGTAATGTATCTGATCCCCCAAATCCTCGTCTGGAAGGTGAAGAAGTGTGCTCACTCTCTATGATGGAAAGCCATTTTATATTCTATTTCATACCGAGGAGCTCGGCAGAGAAGGGAAAAAAATGTTAAAGCTTTTTTCTGACCGAGAAACAAGAGAAAAGCTGCAAATTCAGAAGCTGGAAACAAGCTTTCTTGTTTCTTAGATAATACTTCTCCAGGCTTCTACTGAAACTATTTTAAGGCTTCAGGGAACGGGCTCAGATCTCTCTCAGGTCGTGTGTCAGGTCTTTCTACGATTTTTCCCTTTTTGTTTAGGAACCTGACTTTAAATGCTGTTCATCTGATGTAGATTGTTTTTATGTCTGCCACATCTTTTGACCTGCAATTGTCCAGTTTCCTTAAAATTTTTAAGGAAACAGTTAACACAGTGTTTAGCTATAGCTTTTTGGGACTCATCTTACTGGTTCAAAAATTCTAGTTCATGCCTGTCAAACTGTGTTATCTTTATGATTTTTTCCAGATTTAACTAAAGAAATTGGGGTGGGGGGAAATGATTTGTTCTTGCCCCTAAGCATACACTTTTAAATCAGTACTTTGCTAAGTTGTCTGTTATGTGTAAACACAACACTGTTTCATCCCCCCAGTTTTTTTTTGGTTTTTTTTATGATTTGCACTTCAGGGTTAAGTGTGTTAGCAAACAAACAAGGTCTGGACTGAAAATGAGGAAAACACTGCCAATGTTCAAAGAAAAATTTGAAATATCTTCACATCACCGGGAAATTGTTGCTCGGGTTTGGCTGCTTGGAAACAACATTTAAAGCAATGAGGGGCAGTTCAAGACTTTTGCACAACACTCTACAAAATCTATAATGGAATTGTTACTGCAGCTTCCTTTTGTTGACCTATCATATTCCATTCATTCATTTCCTCCCTCTTATCCAAATCAAGGTGGTGGGTGGGCTGGAGCACATTCCAGCTCTCATAGGGTAAAAGTCAGGGTACACAAAGAGACAGACAACCATTTACACTTCTGGCTACTTTAAAATAACCATAAAACCTAACATGCATATCTTTAGACTGTGGTGGTGTCATGGTCAGGCAGTCCTCCCCGGACGGCCTGCCTGTGTGTTTTTGTGTGTGTGTGCGTGTCTCTCTCTCCCCTTCCCACCCTCGCTGTCTCCTCCCAGCACCTGACACACCTGAGCTGTATATGCCGCCCCAGCTGCCACTGATCATCCCTCGTTAAGGCGGAGGTATTTAACGGTGTGTCCAGACGGCAGTCAGCGCTGGATCGTACTCGAAGCTCGGTAGTGAAGCGTAGTCTAACCCCGTGATTCTGCGTTGCCGGCTAGCCTGCTCATGTTTGTTGTTGTGCTCGTTTTCAGGAAAAAGGAGAACGCGGCGGAGGATTGAGAGGAAGGAGCCACTGTCTTTAAACTCGTGGAGAAGAGAGAGACACACGCGGATTTTCACTCGGGGGAGACTCACCTGCACACCACCGGGGATTGGGAAAAGGATCACTTTGGAGTGTCGCACGTTACCTTGTGTTTGAAAACTGTCTTGATTATCACTGTAAATAAACGCACTGTCTGCTTCGCACCCAGAGCTCCGCGACTGAGTCCATTCACCCCCATTACCCGTGACAAATTCAATTCAATTTTATTTATA
>VUQR01011429.1:5002-26604 GCA_015108515.1 Hemichromis elongatus
TGGCCCACAAAAAAAAAAAAAAAAAGACTCTTAAACCCAAGATTCATTTCCTGGTTTAAAATAAAAGTAAAGATTGACAGTACAAACCTCCAGTGCCCTCACGTGTCCTCTGTGTCACCTCTTCTGCTGTCTGGCTGCACTCGTGAACAGTTTGTTCTGTTGGAGACAAACAAACAAACATGAGCTGGAAACAAAATATCAAAATCGGGACATTCACAAAAACATCTCAGTAAAACAAAGAGAAGACCTCAGAGCAGACTTTAACTCCTGCTGTGCTTTTGGACAGCATCAGCTACAAGGCTAATGCTAATGGAGCAAAAAGCTGCAGATCCTCCAACGTCCACTTGAGGCTCCAACAGGGAGCCAGTCCCCAATGTGCAACTTTACAGCAGAAATAAACACGTTCAGCCTGCTGCAGGGTCCAGTTTTGACCTCTGTGGATGGTTTCATGCTACAGCAGGTGGACTTTTTTTTCCCCGCAACTTACTTGATGTTTAAATTCCAGATGTGGCTGCTGCGACTGACACACTTAGACTCTAGCGCCTTGGACTGCAGCTGGCATCAGCAGTCCTTGTTTTGCTCTGGAGATCCTCTGCAGGCTCGAGGGCCTCGTGAAGCAGGTGGAGCAGAACAAAGACTACTGCTGCCAGCTGCAGATGATCGAGTTTGGGAAGAAAACCGCTGGAGAGACAGCCGTTGAAATGAATCAAAGTACAACCTTATTAACTTTTAACCATTTAATAATGCATTTAAGAAAAAGACGCTGGACATGCACATTTGAGTTTAACTCTTCTGTTAAATATTCTAAAAATAACTGATTAACAAGTTTTAACATCCAGTTAAATTTCCAACTGATTCTTTAACCCTGCTGTGTGTAGCATGTGGAAAACGTCCCTCCTTTTTCACACACGTCTTTTAAAAAGCTGCAAAAATCTGCAACAGTGACCCCTGCAGGCCAAGCAGTTCCTCACACTCCACCTCATTTCTATGTTTTTTTTTACCTTGTGCTCTGGACATCTCATTGAGAAGTTCTCCTCATTGAGGACACAGCCTGAAAAAACAAAAGCAGGACATGAAATAACCAAAGGAAAGTCAGTACTAAGCTTCACTGAAGTGCTGAACTCCTACCTGACTGGATGGCACATCTGTAGTGATAATTCCTGGGGCAGCCCTTCTGGAAACAGCCCATTATTGCCCCTGTTTGCTGGCAGTTGGAACAATTCTAAAAAAAAAAAAGAAAAAAATATTCATATCTTTATTCTGGCTCACTAATACGGTAGCTTTGCATGATTAACAGTTCAGAATAATCCGTATTTGGCAGTGCTGCCTCTCAGTTCATCCTGTCTGAAACAGGCTGTTTCATCTCCTCCCCACTTTAAGCCAGCTTACTTCTGATTGGCTGTGTGTTGGAGATGACCCCACAAGGGATATGCACTTTTTATGACATCACACAGAGCCATGAGCAGAAAAGAAACGTCTGTACGTCAGTGTTTAGCTTAGAGGGGCTACATGCTCCTACACTAACCTCATAATGTGAAACTATGAATGGTCATAAGAAACAAGACAATCCCTGGGACTTTCAATAAGTTAAAAAACAAAATCCTGTTATAAGGATCATATCAGTTCATCCTCTCAGAGCGACACCTCTGTGTTCTACAGCATTCAATCCCAGCTCTAGCTCCAATTCACCGTTTCCTGTGCAAGCCGCGCCGCCTCCTCCAACCCGTACAGTTTTCCTCGGATAAGGAAGACACCGGCGGACCAGATGCCGCAGTCCTCGTGGATCCAGCACTCATCCAGGTGAAGAGGAACCTTTGGGGAGGCGTTGCCATCAGCAGCTCCGCTGTCGTCTGAGGGGTTTACCCCACGGCTTTTAGAGAGTCCGTTTAGCTCCTCCTTTTGGGCGTCCACACTGGGATAGTAGGGGCCGTGAAGGTCCCCGAGGCCCATGACGTTGGCGGTGTGGCCGCACAGGCAGCAGAACAGCGATGACTCGCACCGGCTGTCTGAGCTGAGCCGACCCGGCTGGAAACAGGAAGTGTTGGGAACGAACCCAGACAGAGACTTGCAGGCAGCTCGCCGTCCCCCTCTGCTGCTCCGAACAGTTGCCTCCTCCTCCTGGTAGTTAACCACGGTGCACGCTCGCCGCTCCAGGTGAACAAACGGGCAGAAAGCGTCCGATTTCTTCTCCTTTTTGTCCTCTTTAGAGTTCACATATTTGAGCTTGATCTCAGGCTCTCTTGGAGAAAACAGAGCCGAAGGCCCAGTCTGACGGCGACGTTTCCTCCGCCACCTTGCAACAGTTTTTTTGTTCGCCACCGCACCCCTACAGGCTGAGGCGTTTGGGTGCGCTGGCGGCGATGGTGGTGGGATCCTGCGGTTCTGTTTTGTTCTTCTTAACTCTTTTGTTTTAGGAACCGCAAGCGGCTTCTTTCGTTTGGGATTGACGGTTTTTGCATTTGAAGCTTTGCGCCGAGGGGGGTGCTGCGTCTCAGTCTGCGGGGACTTCCTGTCCGTCCCAAAATCGGCATCAGACTCTTCTGAATGGCTTCTCGCTCTTTGTGGCGACTTCACCGGCAGCTCGTCTGAGCTAGACACCCTCAAGACGTAGTCCATCACATCATCGGAGTCGCAGCTCTCGTTGTATATACCCACAGCATCGTGTTTGACTCGCCGGCTCAAGCTATGGCGAGATACGTTACAGGCGAGTGGCGGGATTTCCGAGGCTGGCTTTCGTATCCTAGCGCTACGGCGGACTTCGCTTTGCGGCGCTTTTTCACTCTCGCTCTGAGGAAGAGGAGTCTTCTGGTAGCATTTGTTTTTCTTCTTCTGATCGGTGACGGAAACTTCGACAACGTCGCTGTCATCGCTGGAAATGTCAACTGCAGATTCAGCAGTGTTGCCATAAACGGCACCGAGGTCTGACAGGAGGACGACGGGCCGGGTGTGATGTACAGGAATGTCCACCGAGCTGTCCGAGGAATCTTCCGAGTATGAGCTGTCAGGGCTGGGCGAGCTCAGAGCCTGAGGTAGGTGGTAGCACCTTCGCTCTTCGTCGAGCGAGGACGCGGCGGGGGACAGGGGCTCCACCATGTGTGTCACGCCATCCTGCATGAAAGAGCCGCACAGGAGCGGCTCCTTCGCAGAGGACACGAGGAAGATGACATCAGAGCCGCTGTCGCTCTCCTCTCCACCGCTGCTTTCAGGAACAGGGCCGCTGCTCTGCTCGGGCCCATAGAAACCCCGATGCCACAGGCCGCCATCGTGGTACAGATCAAGCCCTGGACGGAGCGTCGAGTAGCCCCCCAGAGACTCTGTGCCATCGTCCATGTCCCTGCAGCGCACAGGCGGTCCGGGCTGCGCGGAGAGTGAGCCGTAGGAGGAAGAGGCGGCTCTGGACCTGTACGAGGAGGCGAGGTCTGTGCTGCAGCTCGCCGGGCGTCTGTGGTACCACTCAGGCTTCTTGGCCAAGTCCATGGCTTCGGTGTGGCTGCGAGTCAGCGGGTTGTAGCTCTTTGACAGGTCCATCGCCATGAGGGGAGGATCCTGGGAGGACACATCCATCACTGCAACACACATATAAGCGAATACTTGTGATCCAGCCAGCACCGCTTCCCAGTTATTAAAAAAAACACACTGAAATACTCATTAGGATAAATTTATAAAAAGCTTCCTTGATTATCAGTAATAATAATTGATCCACAGAGACACTGTAATCACACAGTTGCACTATTTTTGCCTTTGTACAGCCAAGGCTGATTACAGACTGACCTCCATGCATTTGTGTTTGTATTTATTTTTGAACTATTTCCTCCCCAAAAACACACGCAATTAATACAATTAGACATGAAGTAGCATAATTCTTTTTTTCTTAAATTTGTTGTTCTTTTTTTTTTACAGCGATAATCGTGACATGAAAACAAGATCCTATCCAATAAATATGAGACGATAAAGGATTTAGTTTCACAGTATCCTCCGTTCTAATGAAATATCGATCGAGCTGTAGATGTAGCTTACTATTATTTTATTTATTTAGCCGGACAAGCAGTAAAATACTTAACCTACTTTTAAATAATGTAAGGAAACAAATAGAAGGTAAATATCACGATAATTTATATCTGCTGATTAAGAATATGACTTGAGTGACTGAAGGATGAGAAAAAAAATCAAGTAATTAATCGATAAGTTGTGTCAGCTTTTCCTCTAACAGGAAGGCCCGTTCACTCAGATGCCTCCTAAACCTGCCTGTTACAGATGTTTTGCTGGGGATCTTACCCCTGAGGTGTCGGCGGTTGGGGCGGACCTCCCCGATCTTGACACTGCGGACTTTAGGGTGACACCTTCCCCGGAGCAGCGCGAGTAGCGCGGTTAGCTAACGCAGCTCTCCAGGCCCATGGCCCGGATTGGATGTAAACAGCAGCGACGCCAGCCCCAGCTCATGCTAGCCGGACAGCAAGCCGACGTCGGCCCGCTACGCTGCTCCGAAACGCAGCCTATACTTGACGCGACGATGACCAGCGTACATTTCCGCGGAGGTGAAATCCACAAGGTAAACCCGGACCTTCTGCTACCGTCGGTATTTTAAAGTTGTCATCATGGACGCCGCTTTCCTCCTGAGTCAAGCCCCCGCGAAATACAGCGGAAAGGAGGCGGCGTCTTCAAAATAAAAGCTTCAGGAAAACGGTCAACATCTATTTGTATTTGAGTAATAGCCCAAACTTCAACTTCATGTCACCTTTGCAGTCACACCGAGCTCAGCATTGTTTGATTGAAAACCTTGTTTATAATCATGACTTCACCAAAATTTCTATCTCTTTTGTTTTTTTAAAATCATTTTCTTTTTAGTATACTTACACCAAAGACTTATTTCACACATTACCAAACTACTATCCCTTCCCTATCACCCAAAACACCTTCAGGTTCAGGTTTATGGAAGATTGTTTCTGCCATAAAAAAAACAAAAAAAACAAACAAGAAAATTGATAGCCATAAGTCAAAATTTCACATCCTATCTCAGAATTTTGAGTTTTTAATTCAGATAATTTGAGTGATTAACTCTAAATTTTGAGATAATCCAAACCCTAAAACTTGTAAAAACTTTCGTGAAAAAAAATGTGTCGGAAACAAACTTCCCTAAAGTATAGAATTTAAAAAAAATTTTAATTTATTGACTGCATCCTTGTTGTCATTAGCACTATATAAAATTAAGTTAATTGAAATCTAAAATAAACTCCTATGTCACACAAATGGAGTTAGAACAATGCCGACTTAAAATGAAATTGCAAGAAAAATATTGAAACTGAAAAAAATAATATAACTGAAATAAATGTACTGAAAAATCTTGTATTGAAAGTGAAAAAAACGATTAAATGAAACTGTAAATTTTCTTGATTTCCCTTACAATTTCTTGTTTCAGTTTAAATCTGCTGGCACTGTTTTGGCCTCCGAGGCTGCACCTAAGGGGCTGGGATTCCGACCCGCATGTATTTGCATACATTATAGTGCTGACCAATGACTGTAGAAAACATGGACGCGGCAGCTGCGGTCACGTACAAACTTGCATGTGTCTGTTCAGGAATGGCAGATGCTGAGAGATCCAGTGTTTACATTACCGACTGCTTTAATGTGACAGCCTGAAGTGTTCTTCGGTAAATTGGACTACCCAATAGAAAGACCTAAGTTAAATGTGTTTGTAAGCTAATCTGTAACTAACATCCTTAGCTTAGCACAGCCTCTGTGTTTTTTTTTTTTTTTTACTGAGTTTGTTGCAAAAATTCAGGTTAAAAAACCATCTGAACTATTGTTAATGAGGTGTGTTCACAAAGTCACACGTGCAGTACTCTTTACAGCTTACATCCTAATTTCAGTATTAATATTTCTTGTTCAATACCACTGCTGATAACACCTCCGTATGTTGTCACCAGGATGCAGCAGCAGACGGAACCAGGACTGTAAACCTGCTCCATCATCTCATCATCTTTGCAGATCTCCATTTACAAAGCACCAACAACACAAAGGTAAACATTATATTGGAAAATTTG
This sequence comes from Hemichromis elongatus, assembly GCA_015108515.1. NCBI lineage: Eukaryota > Metazoa > Chordata > Actinopteri > Cichliformes > Cichlidae > Hemichromis > Hemichromis elongatus. The sequence continues at coordinate 11,044 of VUQR01011429.1, forward strand.
TTATGTTATAAGGCCTTTAAAAAAAATAAATAAACAGCTCATATATATCAGCTGTCAGCAAAGCTGTAGGACTGAAATTGTAAAAGAAGGACTTAAGATCCTAAAGTGTGTGAGAACAGAGAAGGATCGGCTTTATTTCCGATTTGACAGATAAACTTTATATTTCAGTTTTTGATGCTTCTGTTCTCTTTGTGATTAGATGAGCTGCCCTCAGATTGAGACCTCAGCATCACCCAGTGACAGCAGCAGATCATCCTACATCTTCACTCTTTGTAGTAACTCCAAAATTAACAGATGAAAACAGTACAAAGGTTAAAGTACCACACCATGTGCTGTCAGTAAAAGCTGCAGCTGATTATTGATAAAGTTAAAGACAAAAAGTCAAAGGTGTTAATCACCCATGTAACTGTGTCACTATATATATCAGCATTAACAGTCCCTCAGTTTGATGTTTCAGAAACCTGCTGATCTCAGAACTGCAAAGCTTCTGTTTTGAACACCGAATGTACTCAGCTACACGAAGAGCATGCGATGTTTTCTCTGACACAAATAAATAAAACCTGATTAAGGTCAAAGGTCATCACTTGTATGATGAACTAAAAACTTCTTCCACTGTTTTTTGTGCCAATAGTGTGTTATTTATACTAAAGTAATCCTTAGTGATTCCTACCAGAGTAACCAGAGAACATAATTTATATTTAAACATTTAACTTTCTACAGGACTGAATATAATATCTTTATGTAAAAGTCTGGAGCCTCTGAGGATGATCTGAGTCCTTCTAACATTACACAAAGCAAAGGTCTCCATCACAGTGTTCATGAAATGCTGGGTTTATCCATCTTCTGAGGCGGGCCTACGGTGGAGCTCTGAAGGTTTCACTGTGAGAGAGCTGCTGGTAAAGATCACGAGTCCTCCTTGATCCCTGTGATGAGCTTCAGTCTTCCTGGTGTTTCTGAAATGATGCCTCTCTCAGTGGGTCTACAGAACATCTGGCACAAGACAGCTGTAATGAAATTAAGGGAAGAGGTTTTTCCAAACCTCTGGACCCAGGAAACTGAGCGAGGTCATGATGGTCTCCCTCACTGTTTTCCCCCAGGGTGAATGTAGCCGTCGATAATAATGTGGACTGTATTCTTAAATGAAAAGAAGAAACTACACATCTTTTCTACAGTCATTCCCAGCGCTCATGAGGCTGCTTTTGCTGCACTGTGGTATGAGGTTGCTGAACACTTTGTGCTAACCTGTTGATGAGATCTTGTGCCCCTCCTACAACACTGGCCCCCAACTCCTAAAGAGACACGGGTGTCCTTACATTTAGCAAATATTAGCTTCGGGCTAGCTTGCTGCGACGAAAAAGCTAATGTTAGCATTTTACCACAACTTCACCAGATTTAGCTAAAAAAACGAAACTAATGTCCAGTCGAGTGAAAAAGCAAAGAAAGATGACAAAAAAATTACCTGCGGTTTAGAGGGCCCAGCTGAAACTGAAAAAAGCCATCGAAAGAGGGGAAGAGAGAAAGATGACAGCTTGGTTATTAGAGGTTAAATAACAAAACATGAAGCTCTATGGTATGGAGGACCACAACTGCCAAAATATAAAAACCGAGTGCAATATGAAAAGCATTTAAGCTTTAGCACAATGGAAGACAACGTCGCTGGTTCAATGAGACAAATTCATTTAATAAACATAATAATTTCACAATAAAACACTTCAGTGTTAAAGCCTGAATACAAATATAAATTACAGTGGAGCTGTATCAGCCAGAAAAGGAGTTTAATTTAAAATATTTTTTAAAAATGAAAAACAACAAAACAAATATTTTACAGTTTTTTATGGTAATATTCAGTAAATACAAACGCATCACAGATTCAGTGTCAGAAAGGTTAAAGCAGTACAAACATCTTTATCTCTACAAAAATCTGAAGTAAACTGCGGGGTGACATGGCATATAACGAGGAAGTAAAACCGACGAGTCGTCACGGTGACGTTCGTCCCAGTGCCCGATGAGCCAGCCTCAGGTTTTCTCTCAGCTCGTCCGCCTCTCGCTCCGCTTTCGCCCGTACGATGCTCAGCTCCGTGTACATGTCCTTGTACTTCTTTGTCGCGTTCCTCTTGTCCTGTCACACCAAAATAAACACAAAATCTGGTTTATTTAGCAGTTTTGTCCACCTGACTCGATCGACTCCAGGCACAGCTCACCCTCAGTCCTAATTACACACGCTCAAACCCTGCAGATGATTCACCTGTACACAGAGCGTGACTAGAGCTCATGTTTGGAAGCCCCGCCCTGGTAGAAGCACCGTTATCTGTTTATTTAGTCTGATATTATGAGCTGTTCAGGCTCAAGCGCTCCTTCAGTTCTCAAAGTCAAACACTGAGGTTTAAAAACAGATGAAGCTCTGCAGCATGGACTGGTTAAATAGCAGATTACAGTATTATTATTAGTAGTACTATTATATTAGCAACATTAGTAGCATTTTTATTTTTAGTGCAACTGCTGTGTGTGAAACTCTCACCCTTTGAGCCGACTGCAGCTCGTCCTTCAGAGACGTGATCTCCTGCTTCAAACACTGGACCTCAGACTCCTTCACTCGCAGCGTGATCTGAAATGAAGTGAAATGTGTTTTAACCTTTTGAACCTGGTGGAATAGAAGGTTAAAATCCCCTAAAATCCTCTTGATGATTGTCTGTTGGTGCAGTAGCCAAACTCACCTCCATCTCATACACGTCCATCCCCTGACTGAGCGGCAGAGCGTCCTGTTTGGCGAGCGTGCACAGCCTGGTGATCTCTGCTGCCAGGTGCCCGCTCAGCTCCTAAACAGGTAAAAGTAAAAAAAAAAAACCCCAGAAGAAACAATCAAGCTTCTTTACCTCAAAAACAATGGGTTTTTTTTTTTTAGTCCTGCAGCTCTTATTCACAGTGAATAACAGCTCAGCTTTTTAATGAGTGTGCATGAAAACACTTTTAAGCCACAAACACTCAAACAATGAATGATTTCTGACATGATCCAAGTACTAAAGTCCATGAATCTACTTAGGAACAGAAAAAACACTGAATGATCCTGATTAGTGTTTCACCAAAGTGTAAACAACGGCTGCATAAATGGAGCTAAGCTTCAGCACAGCTTCTTCCTGTTTACAAGAAAAAGCAAACAGAACAATCATCATTGCTAAATCAGAAAGCTGCAGAGGAAAATGAGAGTGATCTGAACTGAGCTGTAATGGTCTTCATAACTGATTATATCATTTCAGCATTTCAGAAGAAGCCGTTAGCACCCTGCAGTGTGCGTCTCACCTGGTTTCTGGTCCTCAGGTCCTGGTTTTCCTGCTGGCACTGGCACAAGGCTTTCCTCTCGGCGTCCAGAGCCTGGACCAGATGTCCGTTTTCCAGACACTTCAGAGAAAACTGCCGCGATAAAACTTCGAGCTCCCGCTGGCAGGAGGCCAGCTCCTCACTGCAAAGACACACAGAGTCACAACCCATCCAAATTTTCTCTGTTCAGCCCTGCTGGCGGTACACCGAGGGGCTCCCTAACCAGCTGACAGACTCGATCACTCCAGCATGTACTGGGTCTGCACCAGGCCCCAGACTCCTCACTAAGGAGGCATCCTGATCACATGACTGAACCACCTCAGCAGGCTCCTTTTGATGCGGAGGAGCAGACGGAGGTGCCAATTCTGTGTACTTGTTCCGAGTCTGGATCCACTTTCACACATTTCCACCACGAAATAGACTCATTCAGAAAACCGCTGCAAGTGCGAGAGCCTGCCGTGATTTACGAGTTCTGATCTATGTTATGTAGGAGTACCTCCTACCTACCTGCACAGAGAAGGTCTTGTAAAACCTGCTGGGATGCTCACGTACCTGTGCTGTCTGTGGACGTCCTCCAGGTGTGAGAGCCCGTTGCCATTCTCGAACTCACATCTCCTCTGCACCTCCCTCTGCAGCTCCAGGCGGTGAGCGTTTTTGATGGCTTCGATCGCTGAGAGGAAGAGGAGGAGTTCTGAATATGGCTTTTATTTTGAAATAAAAATGAAAAAAAAATGTCTGGATCGATCCAGGACTCGTCTGCAGATTTCACGCACTACAGGTGAGGACAGTTAGCAGATGGTGAATATGAGGCAAACCACAGGCATTCTAAAATTTTAGTCTACTTTTAATCGATTTTGGGCAACGCCTCGTCTCTTGGGCTGTTTCCCCTCACCTATCGCAGTAGCTGTGCTCTCCTCCTCTAACAGTCTGTCCCTCTCCACCAGGAGACGCTCCACTTCCTGTTTGTGTCGACGCTGCAGCTCCTCCAACACCTTCAGGTGAGATTCCTCCATGGAGGCGAGTCCACGCTCGCAGGCGACCTGCAGGCACAGCGGACGCTCACACAGGTCAAACACAAAGTTCGTGACGGGAAGTGTAACAAAAATGGACGCAAGTGGCGCCTACCTTCAGCTTCTCCGTCTCTTTCTCGTACTGCAGCTGCACCAAACTCATTTTGTCCTCGGAGACCGTCAGCTGCTCCTCCAGCTCCTCCACCTTTCTTCTCAGAGCTGAAATCAGCTCCACGTTTCCATCTGGTTCATCGCTCTCCTCTAAGCTTTCATCTGAGACATTCTGTGGGATTTCCATCTCATCGATCAATTCTTCCTCCTCCTCTTCTTCGCTCTCCTCTGCGCTCTGAAGCTCCGCATCCTGGGGGTAAATCTCATCAGTCTGGCAGCCTGCGTTCATCTTCGCCACGCGCTGTTGTTCGAGGTTTGAAAGTTTTCCTTTGAGCTCCTCGTTTTCCTCCCGGAGTTCGGTGCATTTTGAGCAGTTGGCGTATGTAGACCAAAGCCAGCGCAAACGACAGCGGTACAGTGCTTCGGTCGCCGCGGAGTGAATGAACGACGCTATCCAGGGATCATCTGAAGAGTGAAAATGATACAGTCTGTTTGCTGTTGGCTGGAGTTCATTGTGCGCGGCGACAGTGGCGGCGGCGCTAAGAGAGGCGGTGAGCTGGTCCAGCAGAGAGATTTTAATCTGTGTGACAGTTTTGAAATGCTCAAAGTCACTCAAATCAAACATGCTGCTCTCGTCCTCCGTCTTTGTGGTTTCCAATACTATAACGTTATCCTCACCCTCGCGTCTGCCCTCCCCGCCTTCCTGCACCGCCTGCTCGGTCTGAAGCAGACGGTGGCCTACGAGCAGCATTCGTGTCTCCAGCATCATGTGTTCTGCCGCCTCACTGACCTGCGCGTCTGCAGGCTCGACCAGCTTGGACGGATCCTCCTTCAGTTTGTTCAGCAGCAAACTCCAAAACGCTTCCTCCCACTCCAGCTGGCTCACTACAGCAGGGCTCCCCTCCCCCCCCTCGACCTCACCTCTTTTATCCAACCTGTCAATTGCCTCTAAAAATCTCCCCAAAGCTCTCAGCCTCACAACCATCCCCTCGATCACCTTCTGGGTCTTTTCCTCAGCAGAAACACGTCTGTCTCCATTCATCCTCTCCTTCTCTAACTCCTTATTCAGTCTCCCGATGTCAGCCTCCGCCTCTGCTGCTCGTCGGCGGGAAAGCTTCTCCGCTTCCTGCAGCTCCCTGCAGGTCAGCTCTGATTGGTCGAGCTGTCTCTCCAGCTCTGTCAGCTTGGCCTCAGTCGCTTCGAAACACCGCAGCAGGTATCCCTCTGGTTTCTCGGCCCTCTTCTTCTTTTCATCCTCTCCTATGGGGTCGCTCAGCTGCAGCAGTACCTCTGTCTCCCTCAGGTTCTCCTCCAGGGAGCCGATCAGCGTCTGGGCCTCCTGGAGCTCCTGGTTCTTCAAGTTCAGCTCCATCTCCAGATCTTCCACCCTGGTTTTTCCCTGCAGCTCCACCTCAGGGAGGTCACAGGGTTCTGAGTACCTGCTGCTGAGCTCCGCCTTCAGCCTTTCGATCTCACGGTCTGCCTCCGTCAGCTGGTTCAGCATCTCCTGGTTGCGCTGGTTCAGAGCCTCGTTCTGGCTCTTGAGCAGCTCCACCTCCTGTGAAAGCTTGCTCACCTGTTTCAGCGAGGACTCGTCTCCCTCTGCAGGGTCACGGGCCCACGAGCCGATCTTATCCATGTGTGACTCCGAGGCAGGAAACAGCTGACGGGCGTCTGCGTCCAGCTGGTCCTGGAGGTCAGCTGTCCTGTCATCAAAGCTAATTCCCTCACTCTGAGAGTGTTGGCTGTCTGATGCAGGTGAGAGTAAAGGTGAGGCAGCTGTCTCAGATAATAAATCCTCCAGTTCTTGCAGCTCGCCTCTCGCATCGTGCAGCCAGATGCTGGGCAGCTGTGGTGTTGGGGAAGATGTTTCCTGGCCAAGCTGCTCCCTCATGTTCTGTCTGATGATGTTCTGCTGCTGCAGGAGTTCTCTGTACACTTCCTTTAGGCTCTTTGTCGGGTCTTTGAGTGGCTTTTCTTTCATATCTGATGGGTAGAAATCAGCTTCAGGACTGATGGGAGAATCCAGCTGAAAAAAAAAATAAAAAATCAGAAACTACAGAAAGCTGACTGAAACAATCAAAATCAGTCAAACACACCAAACATCAAAGATCAAAGAGTGTCTGAGATAAAAGCTGCTTTCTCGCACCTGCTGATGTTGAAATCTTTCTGCGCTGAGCTGAGCTTCCAGTTCCAGTCGGCGACGCTCCGACTCCTCCAACTGAGCCTTCAGATCATCCACCTCCAATAACACAAAGTACACAAAGAGTTAATCTACACAACAAACACCGTGACATCCTCCATCAGGCGAACCTCGCTTTTACTTTTACACCTGTGTTGAAAAGAAACAGACAAACAGATGGTAGTTTACCCTGTGAGCAAACACAAGCACAAAAGAATCAATAGTGTCAATTAAAAATATACTTGCAATTATTTCTTGGAATCAAAAATTAGCACAATTTCCTGTTTTTATGGTTAACACATCCACAGACTCTGAGACAAATGATCATTTATTTGTGTTCATGCTCCTTTAAAACTGAAAGCCCACTCACCGCCTTGCTGTAGCTCTGCAGCACCTTCTCCATCTCCTCTGCGTCCCTCCCGTCAGAAAACAGCGGGACGGTCCTCTCCACTCTGAACATCGTCGTCTCCACCTGCTTCCAGCACTCCTCCATCTCCTCCTCCATTCTCTGCTGCGATTTTGGACTCAGCGCTCGGACGCTGCCGTCCTTTTCTAGCAGAGAGAAGCCCAGCATCTTCTCGTACCTCCTCCTCCTCTCCTCGCGCCGCTTCCTTCGCTCCAGGTCGCCCAGCTCCAGCGAGCAGGGCGATTTCTGTGGATCGGCATCCACCGGCGTCTCGCTCGGAAGATTAAATTCAGCCCAGTCAAAGGTTTTGTAGCGGCCTTCGCGCCGTCTTTCCGTCACGCTGCTGGCTTTGGGGTGAGGGTCGCTCTCCGAGGGAGAGTCCTGAGTCACGTCTGGTTTGGGGAGGACCTCAGGTGGACTGCAGGAAGCGTGCTGCCCAGATAAACTGAAAACAGGATGATTTAAAAATGAAAAAGAATAATTAATCATTTTTATTATAATTTATGTGCTTTTAAGTATGTCAACGCTTTATTTTAGCTTCACCTTATTTTTATCTACTTTTATCTCATCTTTAAATCACCTGTAAACACTTTAAACTGCACAAAAACAAAAAGTTTGATTTGATTGGATTTGATCACCTGGCCACGTCAGGGGCGTTGGCTGGATGGACGTTCTTCATCAGCGCCTGGATCCAGTTCTTACGTATCCCTGCGGTCATCGCCGACAGCGTGAAGGCGCCCTTCGGAGTCTGCGACCAGTGATGGGAGTAACGGCGTTATAAGTAACAGCGTTACTAACGGCGTTACTTTTTTTGACTATTTCTATTGTTACAACGCTGTTACTGTTACTACTAAGAAAATGGGATGCAGTCGCGTTTTACAACAAACAGACGGTTGTCTGTCTTCAGCTTAACGCACCTTACATCAGTTACACGGAAGTAGCGTCTACGTAAGTAATCTGGGCGCTACAGCTTTAAGCAGCTGCCGCTCACGTGGACGGCGATCACTTTGTAGCACAACACCTGAAGCTAGCGGGCAAAACAATCACATGAGTGCTGCTGTTTGATTGAGGACGTGCTAAGCCAATCACATGAACACTTACACATTTTTTTAAATTGTGCTGATAGGCCACGTACAACCAGAGTCATGATGAACAATATATACGCCGAGTTTTTACCTCAATACTTTCATCACGTTTACTGAGGACCGCGCTAGCAAGCACTCTCTGTTTATGACCAAAATATATATAAATAAAAAAAAAAACTCTGGTGTTGGTGGAAAAATGTACCATGTCGGCCAATCAAAAAATGATATGGCAACATGACATTTGATTGTTTAGGAAGAGGGGGAAGTTCCAGGAGTGACGGCGAGAGAGAGAGAGCGAGTTTTGAGATGTGAGAGATTTGTGACGTTTAGCGTGTTTGGAGTGTGTAGCTAGTGTGTAGTGGATGGTTTTGTGCGGTGTGTCAGAACAATGAGGCGACTGCTGTCTCCAGGTAGAACACAGGAGGAGTGATACGCCTCCTGTTGTCACACCTGCAGGTTATCAGGCTTGTGATGTTCTCATGAACAGTGGACAGAAATTACTTTTTTGGAGTGGGCACAAATAATTTGTGTGGCATCTCATTTAATGCAGAACAGCTGATTGTTCTGTAAATAGTTTGAAATGGTTATAAAATAAAAAAACAAGACAAAAGGTAAACGGGTGCAAATAACTTTGTTTGCAAATCTAGTGTACAGGATTTTGAAATTTACAATTTATATTTAAATTTAAAGTTATGAATTATGACTCAATAAACATGTTTGTGGTTGTTACAGTAAAAAAATAAAACTTATTCTACTTTTGTCTGATTTTAGATCAATTGTGTTAATACAGTACATCAAAATAAAAACATAAGCTTAAATTCAGACATGTGAGGTTGTGCTGAAAAGATTGAGACCAAACAAGGTAAAGTCAATAGTTTAAAGGTGAAATGAGGTCACATCAAATGTAGTCAATTATACCCTGGACCCCAGGGGGTTAAACTTTTTTTTAAAGTAATGCAATAGTTACTTTTCTAGCACTGTGACACAAAACCATGTGACTAACCTCCATCTGTAAAGCAGAAGATAAAGTGATGAGATGCAGCAGTGAAGACTTACGTGGATCTGAAAGCCGTAGTTTCTTTGCACCTGGTACTCAGACACATTGTAACACTTCGTAAGGTTGATCTCTCCTTCCAGATCTGAGGCCTGGGAGGAGAAGAAGAAAACATCGCAAAGATCTGGAAAAACAGCAAAAACTGTTTATGTTCTGCTTTATGAAGCCGAGTTTTAAGTACCTCCTCGGCCGTAGAGTCCTTGTAGTATCTCAGACTGTCAGTCGACAGCACAAACCAATATTTCTTCCACTAGAGGGAAGCAAAGCACACGTCACACAAGCTGGTAAGATCCTTTAAATCATCACCACAACCTGAAACAGCCAGATTTGGATTTGGATTGAAATTGTTTACCTGGTCGTTTTCGTCCAGTTTGACCATCCAGCCTTTCTTGAAGTTTAACAAGTCAGGCTGTACAGAAGATAAAAATACAAAGTTGAAATAAAACACACAGGAAAGAGAAGAGAAGTCTTTACTTTTGTTGCTTCCATCATTTTTGACCAGGAGTTTACTTACGCGATACATTTTAAGACTAGACAACGACAAACCGAGTAAACACAAAATGCAGTTTTTAAATGATTCCATGAGCCACACTCGGCCACACTGTCAGACCAACTTGGATCAAGAAATCGTTAAAATAAACCTGTCTGACAAAAAGCAGCACATTAAGCCGCGGTCTAATTGCCGCGGTCTAATTGCTGAGAAACGAAGTCACTGACATCTATCAGTCTTTACGGGTTACAAAGACATGTCCAAGGCTTCGGGACTCCAGTGAACCACGGTGAGACACAAAACTTGGAACAGCGGTGAAGGTTCCCAGGATCGACCAGCTGATTAAAATGATTCCAAGAGACAAAAGCATCCAGAACAGCATCTAAAGAACTGCAGGCCTCACTTGGCTCAGTTAAGGTCAGAGGTCAAGATTCAACAGTAAGAGAGACACCGGGCAAATGTAGCATCCATGGGAGAGTTCAGAGGAGGAAACCACTGCTGACCAAAAGGAAACAAAGGTTTGTTTTTCGTTTGCCCAAAAAACTTCTGGGAAAATATTCCGTGGACTAACGAGACAAAAGCCGAGCTTCTTTGAATGTTTGAGTGCCGTTACGTCTGCGTAAAAGCTAACGGAGCATTCAGTACCAGCAGCCAAACGTGGTGGTGGTGGTAGTGTGATGGCCTGGGGCTGTTTTGCTCCTCCTTGCCTTCACGCTCCAAAAAACTAAACAAAATGAAGGTTAGGTTTACATAGATTTTTAAATGAAATTATTATTTTAAAATTTGTTTTTACTTGGCTTATCTTTGTCTAGCATTGAAGGTGTAACAAAAAGAAATCAGTAAGGGGGCAAATACAGTACTGAAGTATCGGTATTTGCAAAACTGAGGGCTGGGTAGGAGCGGGGCGCTCCACAGCGTCTGATGTTTGAATCAGATGTCAGTCAGAGCCTGACTGATCTGTGGGACTGTGTTTAATATGCTACAGGTCAGCAGAGTTTCAGCAGTCAGAGGAATTTCAGACCTTCTCTCTGTGTGTTTGCAAACGTTTTTGGTCAAAGCGAGTTTAAACGTGCCTGAAAAGGTCAGAACAGACAATGCTTCCCCTGATGCTTCCTTACAGGTAAGAGGATGGTCTCCACCTCAGCTTTCTGCTGGTATCAGATCAATAATCTGTATCAGGTATCAGGAAAAAGGTGTGCTCGGGCATCACTAAGACTGCGTCACTTCTGGAAGCTTCGAGGCCGAAGCTACCCTCGGATCAGCGTCTCACCGTCATGGCCGTGTCTGATGTCCTGCGGTCCAGAGACTTGGCTCTTCTTTGGGGAGGGGGGGCAGCGAGAGAGGACGAGTCTCCACACGACTGAAGTTTCTACAGGAGGGAAAAAAAAGAAGCTCAAATTAAACCCTAAACGTATAAGAACTTCCCTCACAGGGAGGCTTTCACTGATGAGAAGACGTGACACGCTTCCTGAATCAGGACGGAGGCCGTTTGCATGTGCTGCCTGCATTCCACCAACCGGAGTAACCGATAGTCTGGACGCTTGGCACAGACGTCAGCTGTGAGGATTAGCCCCGCCGCAGAGCACCGCGGGGAGCCCGGCGGGCTTTTCTCCACCGCCTGTTAAACTCTCACTCGCTGAAGCGGGTCTGACCGAGGAATGCATGAAAACGGTTGTAGAGGATAAATAATCCCCGGGACTCCGCAGCTTTTGTCTTACCTTTCAAAATGATGCTCCGAAACTGAGAGTGAGATCGCCGCACGCCTGTTATGATCAGATTTCACGCCGGCTCTAACAGCACGTATCAGACTCTGGATTACGCCGCATTAAGTGAAACAAGGGTCCCCTTTTTTGTTTACTTGAGCCTCCGGTGTTCAAAAGATTCATTCTTCTTCCTTATATAACCACTTTAATGTCCAGTTTAATCACAACAAAACATTCTTTGTGTGTGGGGTTTTTTTCAGACATTTATACTGAAAACTATCCAAAGGCCCCGACACACGGAGGAGCGCAGCGCTCTGACTGCAGACAGAGCCGCTCCTCTGCTCCCTGAAGGCCTCCCAAAGCCGAGGGGGAGGAAGTGAGGAAGAAGAAGAAGAGGCTGAATCAGAAATCTCCAGACAGACCTTCTGACCTTCTCCTGGCTAGAAAAACAAACGCACCCAAAGACACATAAATGATCACGTGGGCTCAGCTGCTGCTGCTGCTGTATTTAAAAAGTAAATCCTCTGGAATAGAAGAGCGTGTTTAATCAAAGATTAACCGCGGCCACTGACACAACCATCTGTGATTTAACAATGTTTCTGCAGCAGCTCCGGCTGCTGAAAACGAGGGTTTACTGTGAAACTAAAATAAAGAGCTGAAGGAAGCCGACTAATGTAACGCACTGTTTACCTGCCTCACACTGCCACTCGCTGTACACGACCAACGTGTACATCTTTGAGCTGCGACAGGAAGTCAGACGACAAGGAGAGAGGCCAAACAGGCCTGGGGGGAACATGCAAACTCCCCACCAGCCCGGGGAGGGTGACAACAAAACCCCATCAGTCTTTTACAGCTGAGGGATAAAAAAAAAAAACCTGCCTGGAGACGGCAGTCTGAGGTTTTGACGGTTCGACGGGGATGGTGATTAAACACTGACTGCGTTTAGTACCACCGTTATAAAATCCATCCATCCGGGTTTTTTTTAACTGGTTCGGAGACACTTGTCCCAGGCGTGACACGGTGAGAGGCGGGGTAGACCAGCACTGAGCCACGCGTGACCATTTTTGGATGCAAGTTATCAGCTAAACTGTATGTGTGCAATGCACACAATAAATGTAGAGGCACCAACAACACAAACGCAGTTGACTTGAATTAGCAGACACCAGTGAGCTCCGGCGCCGGTGCAACTCACCGGCTAAAGCAGGCATCTCCTGGAGGCTGAAGGTTGCTGCTCAGTTCTTGGCTAATCTGATGTGTGCTGCACAACACGGTGCCCACAGGCCTCTCCTGCTTCTTTTAATGGATTCTCCTTTAAATCTGCTTCTCTGGATCATCTCATACTAAACCCTCCTTTCAGGAACAGATATTTGCTACAGTGAGCCCAGTTTAACAGGTGATCTCGCTTTAAGTATCACCCGTGGGAATGTTTGTGTTTTGCTGCTGGGGTTTGCTCACCTCCATAATCAACGGGGTCTAGCCCTGACACACCGACTAGCATTCACAAACAGATGTGCGCTTGGAAACCGGGAGGTACTCATTCCTCTGAGTTTATCGGTAAATACATGACATCATGTGTTTCTTTCAGCCTGTCAGCAGCACTTCGGGAGACTCGCGAAGGATCCCCGGGCGCCTCAGGTCCTCACGTTTAATTCGTTTATTCCGAATCCCTGGAAAATAAGAGGAATGCTGTCTGAACTGCTTCAGGGCATCAAAACCAGTTCTGCTCACAGTGATTCACCAGCTTCCCTCCCACCTGCCGACACATGCGCTCGCTCACGCTGGAGGAAAGTCATGCCTGGACACGGCCCGACCGGCTCGTCCACGCGTTTCACGCCACACTCTCGTCACTGGCGTGGACCGAATGGGCGCTCCGAAGACCCGAGCGCGTCCTCGGGTTGTTTACACCCACAGTGACAGACTGAAGCAAACAGCCTCGGACTGTAATTTACTAACTCTGCGTCTTAACTCTGGGCAACGTTTGATCAGGTCGGAGCTTCGGCCTCACAGTGAAGTCTTTCATGGATAACACCTGGCTGCCCTCTGAGTCATGTTCAAACCAGTCCGACCTCACGGCCCGACCCGCCGCAGCCAGAGCACAGCTGGATACGACGGCTGGTCTGAATCACGGCAAACCCACGCAAGGATTAATCATTACCTGTCTTTACTGTCACATGGTAGCCAACGACCACAGGCAGGAAGCGGCTTTTTAATTGTTGGATGCCGGCGTTGAAGGACTTAAAATTTTATTTTCTCGATCGCGTTTTTATTATAAGCTCTGCACAACCTCACCACCATAAACGAGAATTGTTCTCATCTTGTTGTTTATTGTTCGCTGCCGGCTCTTTTCTCACTGGGTTAAAAATAGGCCGGCCTCTTTTGTAATAATGTGGAACCAAGCTCCCAGTTACACGTTACATAACAACACGGTCGCTGTGTTTCTTCTTGTCTTTAGTTTTCTATTTCTCGTGTTTGTGGATGTTTCCGTTTCTCTGTGCATTTTTTTTTTACCAAAATTATTAAAGAACAGCATTTTTTTTTTAAAGGGGCATTTCTTTAACTTTAAACAGGACTCATTAAAAACAAAATGTTTGAATTGTTAAGAAGAGAATGTGTTTCTCTGGGTTACGAAGCGGAGAGCAGAGTTGTGTCCAGCGCTGTTTCAGTGACGAGCTGAATATGAAGTCTCTGAACTGTGCTCAGTGAGATGTCCTCTTTCCTTGATTCCTAACCACATCACATTCCCTCACAGCTGAGATGTGAGCAGCGATGCACTGTCGCCTCACAGGAAGAAGGTTGTGAGTTTGAATCCAGTTTTTTTCCCCTGTGTGGAGGGTGCTCCAGCTTCCTGCCACAGTCCAAAGACGCGAATATTAGGTCAGGTGTGAATGTGAGTGTTTCACTCTCCGTGAAAGCCTCACTCAGATATTTTATCTGAAGCTATCTCTCTGCCTCTTAAAGCCGGCGAAGGTTCCCAGGAAGGCCACCAGATAAATATGTCCCATTGTCTGTTAAGAAACGTTACAATTAAACTAGTTTTAAAGTAAGTATGTAAGCTTGGGTTGTTATGGTACTAGAATTTCAATGGCAGCAAAACCCTTGAAATTTAATGCCATTTTTAATACCACGGGTGAAAAACATGGCATAAAATTAAGAGGCAAATGTATTAAAAACGTATTAAATAATATCAACACTAACACTGTAACCCAAACACCTCGGAGGCACAGTCAGCACGGCGGTGGAGGGATGACGATTCGGGCATGTTGCAGACTCCGAGTCGACGATGGGCTCCTGTAACGTGAAGTGTTGCAGAGTCAGATGTGACTCAGCAGCACCATGATCCCAAACACAACAGCAAATCTACAGCAGACTGGCTGACAAGGAAAAGAACGGCGGTGCTGCGGCGTCCCGGTCCGAGTCCAGACCTCACGTGGACTGAAAGGGTGTGGTGGAAAGAAGAGCGGGCCGAAATGTCTCCACGGCGATGTTAAAAACTGTTATTTGAAACGATTACTTCACGTTACTCCTGCTAAAGGTGACTGTTCAAGCTGCTGAACGCTGGGATGCACTTTGTGTGTGTCAGGACTTTTCTCAGGAAACCTTTCATTTTCACATGAGTGCATAATATTGAGTACTGTTTCATAAATGCATGAACATGCAGAAACCTGCAGAAACTGAACGCCACGCCCCATTAATCACTGACTTTAAAGAGCGCTTCTCACAGCAAACCTGGAAGGATTTCACTCTCTAATAAAAAATATTTTATATTTACATTTTGAGGATATTTGACATGAGCTGCTTTAGGAAACTCAGCACACTTGACGATAAAGATGGGGTAAAAGAAGCTAGTCGTCGCGGATGCAGACATTCACACTGACCACTCATGTAAAGACAAAGGAAAGCAGACGCAGGTCCTGTGTCGCAGCCGTTAATCTTAAGTTTGAAGCAGGTTTTACATCTCACCTCTCGCTTGTTGGCACGAGCCTCGCTCCTGCCCGTCCTGCGCATGGACACCCCCGCTTCCTGCTCTTTCCCGGTGGCCTCCGATCCCAGCGGCCTCTCTGCCGATCCGTCTTTGCTAGAAAACCGGACGAGATGATTAGATTCTCCTTCTACTCAGGTACAAGGACCTTAATGGGAAACTATAGTGTTTGGATGCTCTCCTGCTCACATTCATCCTCCTGGACTTAAGAAAGGTCAAAAACTGG
>VUQR01011430.1:0-10655 GCA_015108515.1 Hemichromis elongatus
GCCTCCATGCTCGCTGACATGTTGGAGATGGTCCTGGACTGAGGGAACCTCGAGTTCAGTCTCCAGTTTATATAGCGCCAGATCACAACAACAGTCGCCTCAAGGCGCTTTATATTGTACAATAGTACATACAGAGAAAACCCAACAATCATATGACCCCCTATGAGCAAGCACTTTGGCGACGATGGGAAGGAAAAACTCCCTTTTAACAGGAAGAAACCTCCGGCAGAACCAGGCTCAGGGAGGGGCGGGGCCATCTGCTGTGACCGGTTGGGGTGAGAGAAGAAAAGAACAGGATAAAGACATGCTGTGGAAGAGAGGCAGAGATTAGTAGCAGGTATGATTCAATGCAGAGAGGTCTGTTAACACAGTGAGTGAGAAAGGTGACTGGAAAGGAAAAACTCAATGCATCATGGGAATCCCCCGGCAGCCTACGTCTATTGCAGCATAACTAAGGGAGGATTCAGGGTCACCTGGTCCAGCCCTCAATGACCCGACAAAAATCAAATCCATCTTACACAAAATATTAATACAAAATAAGTAGTTATCATTTAAAGTAAATAGCATCCCTGCTATAACTGGATAATTGTACTGGGACAATGTTGGGTCAAAGCTTTGTTGTGGAGGAAAAGGTGAAAACCTTTAAAGTAGTGTATGCGTAGATACACTTTATGCACACTGTTGAGTTCGAGGTATCAGGTCTAGGACATAATTTGCACAACACACTATATTCTGATGGTAAAACAGAATCAAAGCAGTCTGTGAATTAGCAGTTGCATCCTAGCTGCTGCAGGTGGGTCGAAAGAAAACCCAAAACACTTCCACAGCTGTGGTTTAAACCCCCAAATCTTCCACCTCGGAGAGCATCGGCACTGTCCAAACACTGAGATGATAAGCCGAGGATTAGCTATCTGACTTCATCGCCGCCCGGGTTTCGTTTGAAAAAGGCTTTCGTTTCACACTTTTGTTTTCTCTGCTGCGTCGGTCCGAGCCAGGAGCCCCCTTTACGCCGAGACCACCTCGTCTAACCCCAACAGCGCATTCGTCACACAGAGTCATGTTGCATACCAGTATAATCATATCTGAGGAAAAACACAAAGTCTCTTAGATCAGGAGTTCTGCTCTCTGGGCGGCTAAACTACAATCCATGTATGAGCGGAGTAACCTGAAAAAAAGAAAGGCTTTCAAGATTTTATCATCCGCTGCAGAATCAAGATTCTAGATTCAATGTCAACAATATACACAGTACACAGTGTACTGAAATGCTGTTTCACCCCAAGCCCCCCCATGGTGCATTTAAAAGAATATAAGAAATATATCTCCAAGAAATATGAGACTAGAAATTACAAATAAATAATAATTCACTAAATTTGGGTAAAAGTTAAGAGATAAAAGGACATTTTAACTAACTATATCTATGCACAATAAACAAAGACAGGACAGAGACTGGGATACTTTTACAGATATCAAACTTGACTGGTACCTGTTCTAGTTAGTTCTGTCTCAAAGACTTTAAGAAGGACCCAAAAAGCGTCTTCTGGTTTCACAGCCCCATCATCAGCACATCATCAGTCAGGGAAAGCTCTCACCAGCTATAGTGACAAAAATAACACATTCTCACTTCAAAGTCATGACATGCTGGCGCCTGGTAAGGATCCTCGTCTCATCATATTTTAAGCCAAGGGGTGATTCGTAGCATCATTTTCTGAAACACAGGGATACCTCTTGGTCCTTTTCCAACAAAACTCCACCCAGCTGTGTTTAGCAGATGGATCAGGTGACGTTCAATCAATAAACTTTTATCTCCAGCCATATCTAGCACAGCTTTCTGTGCTTTGTTTCTTAAGTTGTTTTGACTTTTCTGACGGTTTTGGTTATGTCTGGTATTACATTTCATGGTTGGTTTTAGCTGCTTACAGCTGCTTGGTGAGGTGCAGCCATCCAAAATAAATTCTTTAGGCGTATGCACTAAAACAATACTTGGCCGTTTGGGTGAAAATATATCGTTTCACAACATCTGTAATAAGAGTCTGCAACTTTTTCTCTTCTTCTTCTTCTGGCTGCTCCCTTTAGGGGTCGCCACAGCGGTTCATCTGCCTCCGTCTCTGGCATCCTCCTTACACCAGCCCTTTGCACGTCCTCCATTGGTCATTCCCAATGAAACTCTCAGACTCTTAAACTCTACCATCACCTGTCTTTCTCTAAACCCTACATCCTTGCAGGTCTCACTACCATCTTGTAAACTTTTCTTTTCCTCTTTGATCCTTCTCGTCACAAATCCTCCCCACGTTTCTATGGTAAGGATATTATATGTGCTTCAATACCACTGTTGTCAGCATTTGCATTGTTGACCTTGGAGTCGTCATGGCTCAGAATGAGCCTTAGAGGGATGACCCATCTAAGCATCATCTCTCCAGGTCAGGGTTGTCCAACTCTAGGCCTCAAGGCCCGGTGTCCTGCAGGTTTTAGATGTGTCCTTGATCCACATGGCTAAATTACCACCTCAAAATGTCTCAAAAAGTCTTGAAGTTTTCCATAGGCCTGGTAATGCATTAATCATTTGATTCAGGTGTGTTGATCCAGGGCCTCGAGGCCTGGAGTTGGGAACCCCTACTCTAGGTTAACTTCATATGGTCTATAACCTTATCAAACAGAAATTGTAGTATTTCTGGCCATTTCATATACAAAATCAATCCCTGTACTTACTAATGAATTCAAGCGCAATGACTCCTGAATCCTCCGTCAGGTGACTGTACAGTTCTAAACCACTGATTGTGGCAGAAACTATAAAGTGAAGATTTCATCAGTCTGAACTACAGCAGTCATTTGCCTGAAATTAGAGTGTATGTTGGATCAGTGGTGAAGGAGGTTCTTTCCTCTTAGTTTCTGACAAACGCTTCCACTTAAAGAGAGATTAACCCTGTCAGCCCTGATGTTAAGGATGAAAAGAGCTCCATTCAAAGCTTATTTGTGCTCTGCCATGTACCAAATCAATAGCAAAGATGGGATCAAAAGCTCTCCTTTAACGGGCGCTCACCTGTTTGCCAGACAACAGCTCCCAGATCAACAGCTTCCTCAGCTCTACAAAAATAAAGAGAAGACAGAAGCCTGGACCAGCATGTGAAACCCAGTGATTGTGTGTGCTGCTGTCAACACCCCAGGGCTTAGAAATGGGAACTGGACCAGAAAGGCAAAAACACAGGGAGGGCAGGATGGAGGATGGAAGATGGAGGGAGAGGGGAGGGGGGGAACCACCCAGGGATCATACGAGGGTTGATTAAAAAAAAGAAGCCTGTTCCAAATGCATCACGGAGGGGAGTATTCATGTTTGACACTTGGATGATACCAGTTTGGGGGGCATTGCTAAATGGAAGCTGTAATAATTTTTGTAGGATTCATGAGTACATAAACCTTTAGAGAGGGATGGCTGATGGGACTCAGGGCAACTGCTCTGTTGCACCAGTACATCAGTTGAGTAAATCCAGCCTGTTTCACATCCCTCCAGTACAACCAGCTAGTTATCCCAAAGGTAGCGTTTCTGCTCCACCGCCCCCTTAAAAACCCCAAAGTCGAACAGAAGATGAACATTTGTCTTTCTGCTCCACAGGAGGTTTCTGCTTATCGATCTGCCAACCAAGCAGAATGAAAACCTCAGACACAGTAAAACATCTTATTCTAATAAAAGCTGGATTAGCAGCCTTTAAAGTTCCCTTGTATGTAAACTACAGTAGCATTGTGCCGGTTTTAAATGATGTGAAGACATGACAACAACAAAAAAGATGTTTTAAAATCTTTTAGATGATCACAGCTTTTAGGTACTATAAGACACGTACAAGGGATATTGCATAAGTTTCTCCTTATATGCAAGTTTTAATAATTATTATATACCCTTACTATATAGTCATATCATTCAATCCAATTCTCAGCACAAAGCCTGACTCATTAAAGACATCTACAAGCTTTATTACATCTACCCAGTTGATTTGTATCCCTGTCACACTGCACCTGATGGCCTCCATCCAGCATCCCTCCAGCCTGCTTCCTGTTCCTCTGTGGTTGAGTGTGATGCTCATTGGCTTGACGTGGTGTGCGAGCTCCACTGGCCTGCCAGCCCCCAGGTCTCTCTCTCTCAATCAGGGGACAGAGTGGGGGGACGAACCCCATGCTGCGCGAAGGAGAAAGAGCCCCGAGGGTGCTGTCACCCTTCACAACTCCACCCACGTAATCTTCTTCCCCCGTCGTCCTACTGCCCCTATCCACCAACAAGCGCACCCCCCCCCCTCATCCAAGCTGAAAACCCTGAATTCAGGGAGAGGCTCGGGGTTTCCTCAGCATCTTTCAGTGAGAGATAATTCAGTATTTTTTTTTATGATAATTTATGAAAATCTCTCTCCCTGAAGTAATTTCACACACAAACACATTCGACCTGCTGTGTGAGTCATGGAGGTCACATTACAATGAAGAAGGGAAACTAGTCTCTCTGTGAATAGTTTGCTTTTGTAGTAAAAAAGATATAAAAAAGGATAATTATAGATAACAGCAGGACTCCCCCTTAATGACAGCGATGCAGGCCGTTGGATGAACTGTTTAACTTTTTAAAAGCATCCTCCATAGAAAGATTATTGGTTTATTGCTAAATAAACCAAATAATGCTGGCCATTATACATCTTCACTACTTCTTATGGTGATGAAAAAACATCAGTGGAAATCAACATCAACATATACAATAGCCAAATTAACAAAGCTTGTTTCTGCCACTGAAAAATACATTTTTCATGGTATTATCTCAACATTTCTTTTTTTCTCATTCAAAATTCTGAGGGAAACGACCCAAAATTAAGAAAATAACCTTAAATTTTAGATCATGGATTTAGAAAATTGTTTTGTTTTTTTGTTTTTTTTTTAGAAACAAGCTTTAATAGGGAGCTCCTACAGGAATCAGCATCATATAGCCGCATGTGTCTATATATAGACCATAAGTGATCCAAATAAGTGATCATATTTGGATCTGAGTGGAGTGCTAAGTTATCAGCTAACGCTAGTTTGGTTAACAAGCTAAGGGTAAATGTGCATCATGCATTTAAATTTACCTGACAATTAGAGTAAATAGACAAAAAAAATGCCAGACAATCTGTTGGTAAAGCTAACCATGTAGCAAGACATAGTGTTTGTTGAGTAGTTATGTTAAAATTCTCCATTCGAAATTTTGCCTCAGTCAGAAATATTATAATCCTGATGATCTATCAGTGCTGACGTTTGAGAGAGAAAAACATGAAGGAGATTTTCCTATCCTGGCTTTTTATAGCAGATAACCTTAAAAATATTCTGCATCTTTTAAAACCACCCCTACTTCTCAGTGTAAATAATGTGGCAGGTAGTTTGGGTAATGCTGCAGTAGGCTGGCATAGTTAAGGCAAGACTGAGAAAGCCTATACCCAGAAATCTACAAACTTGACCTGGAAAGTCAGATTTGGGTCCTAATTGGGGGACCAGAAGTTTTAAGGGCTTATATCTTCTGATAAAACCACAATTAAAAAAAACCAAAGCAGGAATACTTTTAAGCATCAACATAATTCCTAATTGTGATGAAAGTAATTGAATATATTGGAGTTTTTGAGCGATGCTTCCCAACCTCTGTGACCTATAACAATGCTGAACAAAGTCAAAGGTATTTCTTCCATCGCTTCCATGAACATATGTGTATATTTCCTTTCCTTTTCTGTTTCCTTTTATTGTCCTTCTATTTCTCCACTTTCTCACACTGATCGCTGAACGTGAAAAAAATGCAGGAACAGCTCCAGAACTAAGCTGTTTGTTGACTTTAAAGGACTCAAGTTCAGGTTTAAAGGAGGTATTTACACCACCAAACATCTCTCTTAAACCTTTTCTCAGGCGTAACGTCTTCAGAGCTGAATTGACTCATTACATCTGCCCTCAGTCGCGAAGACTGGTAGCGGCGGGGATGGGGGCGGAGCTTGCGGTTCGTGGCCCTTCATTCATCTGGTTTGAGGCTTGCCTTTGTCTTGCTGGCAGGTGCTTCTAATCCCGCTGTCAGAATAGATGTTTGAACAAGCCCATGCTCAGAAGCCCCTGTTTCACGTAATACGGCCACCCCCACCTCCCAAACATGTGATATGATCCATACCGCATGGTAGAGTCATGGCTGATTATCCTGTGAAAGAAGCTGAATGAGTATACGCCACGTCAGTCATCGCTCCATGAGCTGCATTCACGTTCACTGAATTTAAAGAAAGGAGACGTGCAGGAAAGCTGTGGAGTCCAAATTAAGTTTAAGATGCTTAAAAATCAGCTGTCTGATGTTTTATTGCTTTCACAAAGATATCCTTTAGATTTAAAGCACTTTTGTTTTAACTGTCTCAATTTTGCAGATTAAGGTAAATAAATTATCCAGATTGTTTCTCTTTTCAGGTCAGGACAGTTTTGTTTTCAGATTTTTAGAGGGTTTACCATGAACTGTGCCCACAGGATGAATCCTTCTGACGTTTACCACATTGTCCCCTGCTGTCACCACAACACTGATATTTGTACCTTTGACTGAAGTATTTTTATGGGTTGGCATGAATGTCCGTTGATACCTTCAGGTTTGGCAATCAGGGGCTTTATTTACAGACCATCTTTCTGTGAAGCTCAGAGAGTGGCACAGATGACTGAGCAGGGATGTGGAATCATCCCTAAAACATAGATCAGCTGAATTTTCTTTTCTAGTCACGTATCTGATCGTCCTGAGGACCTGCTTCAGAGCTAGCTGCTAGCATGACTGTAGCTTCTATAACAATGACATTAAACCAGAAACGGTCGTTTTTTTCATTGCATGCGTACATCGGTGGCTCTCCAGTATAATGTCCTCAGGAATTTTAGCCTATTAGCTTCCCTACTGCACACATATCTAACACTAAGTCTAGATTATCTATGATTGAATGCAAAACTCAATCCACTAGATTAATGAACAGTAATAATTATGTATAGTTATAGATGGAGTTATATAAATAGATACACAGATATCGATAGATATAGATGTATATAAATGATATTTCTTGGCACCTGCTCTGAGAGGAAACATCTTTGATATAAAGACTTTTTGTCTGCGGGGCAGATGACATGAAATCCCAAAGAAATAACTGACACAACCTGTTTTTGGCAAAATGGGTTTCACATTTAGTGCCTTTGAATGAAAGAAAGATCTCAGTCCTTTCAGTCCGTCTTGACCTTCCCTCAGGCTTCATATCTAGAAGCTCCTCCGTCCCATAAGCATCACTGTCTCGGACTTTTCTATTGATGACCGGAAACTTTATTGTCCGGGTGTGAGATGGAGTGAAAAGGCCGACTTTTTCTCTTTTCTCTGATTTAATGTAATCTCGTTGTCCACAGTTATAATAACGCCATTGATTTTGCCCTCAGGGGTCAAACCCTGACCTCTAAATGGGCCTCCTTTGTTTGGTTCGTGGGGTTGAGGACCACGGTAGAAGCTCACCTTTTAATCTCAGGGGTGAACTTTGGGCTCGTGGAGGTCAGGAGGACACGTGGAGGATACGAGCTCGCTCAAAATCCTTGGGAAGTTTTCTCTCAGCGTTAACCTGGTTTCTGCCTGCCAATGATGGTCTATTTTTGGGGGGGAGAAGGGGCCGCTGCTTTATTTTGGATTCCTGGTGGCCCGGCTGCTCAGCCCGAGGTCTCCGATAACCCAATTTGAGTTGACTTTGCCCGTTCAGGGAGAGCCGTGGCCCGGGGCTACGCGCTGTTATAATTCAAGTAATACAATGAAGTGAAACATGACAGAAACCACCCACACATGCACGCACATATGCACACGAACACACACGATCACACTAATTCAGTTCATCTCTGAAAGGCTGTGCCGGCAGGATCAGGATCGATAGAAGAGACCAACTTCACCTCTCTCCACAGTTATCACTCTTTATTGAATATTTGAACGTCTTAGGAGGCCAGACCTGTGTTCTTTGAGCATTATGTCAAATACCATTTTATTTTTTCTTACATTCACTAATTTAGTTGCCTGAATAAAAGCCCCTTCCCTTGACTATTCAAAGGTAAATAGGTTATAAAGGAACAACACAAGTCATCCATTAAAAATAGCAGTGGCATTGTATTATTATCAGAGGGCTATTTAAATATGGAAAAACCTCAAATTTATTGGTAGCATTGCATGATTGCCAGCAACCAAAGGCTTGTCTGAGCTTAAAAAGAGTAGAAATCTTTAGCAGCTATCAAACATATTAGCAGATATAGACAATGTAAAGGCTGCAAAACAATTTTGATTATTTTAGTTAATTAATCTGTTTCAATTACTGTTAAGTTACTGAAATGATGTGTTGTTTTTTGTAGCCAATATTTTTTAAGAAATGGAAAAATGTTTATTACAATTCCAGTCAGAGAGTTTCAAACCCAAACTGTTTTATAATCAGTGTAGTTGGTTTTTACTGTTTTTCTCCTTTACCTTTGACTGAGTTAATCACAGTTTAAAAACCTGACGAGTGACTCATTTACACTCAGAGGAATCAGAGGATATTGATGGAAGAAGAAAAGCATGAAGTGTATTTGGTTCTAATATTGTTGTCTATCAGTCCACTGTTTGCTGAGTCTGATCCTGGTTATTCAGGCATATATTTGCAGATAAGAGAAAGCAGGCTGACCTATATTTGATGAGTGTAAAGGCAGCACTGAGGTTTGCAATACAGCAGAAACTCAAATATGCAGTGATTTATTGAACCGTGCAAACATACATGAATATAAAGTATATCAGGCAGTTGGTAAAATATAACGAGCTTGATAGTCAATATTTCTTTAGACCGCCTTTATTCTTCAACACAGCCTGAAGTCTCTTAGACAGTCTCTCTGTAATGACTGATAAAATGTGTGTTCAATGTGTGTCATCAATTTTTAGAAGATCTACCCACCACTAGTACTGAGTAGAACCGATGTTTCAATGCCTGAAATAACAGTTCATTCAGATCAGTTGATTGATAATTAACCAAATGATTCACTAATACAGTATCATTAAGAATAAATAACACTAAATAATCGTAATTATCTGTTGTTAGGTGTTTAACTCAGCATATTTAAATATATTTGACACATATGGTTTATGTCACTGTCATAATATGACTAGAGGAAAGTGTAATAATGAGGAGATGTTAGAATTGGATTTTTTAAAAGAAAACAGATGAAATATGTTTTCATGGAAACGCTCTGTGGCTTACCACAAATGTACAATAATAAACAACATTCATCATTATTTTAGTAGAAAACAAAGCACAAGCTGGTTTCTGTTTCCTTTAAAACATATTAGCTGTTGCAAATCATTTTCAGGCCAGGCTGAAACAATAACTCAGGATGGGAATCTGACCCAATGCAGGGCCACCCTGTTCATGGAAACTACCAGATTGCTTGACCAACAGCAACGGCGTGACTGAAAAATGAAACTGCAGTTCATCCCGTGGCCACTAGAGGTTGGCTCCAAAACCTACTTAGAGAGTGATGAAAGTAGAACCAAGTGAGGGGCCTGGCGTTGACATACAGGAGTCATTTCCAACTTTCCCTTCTTGTGGATAGATCTTTTTGACCAAAGACAATCTTTAAGTTGTCGCGGTTATGCTTTGTCCCAATTATCTGGGTTTCAAACTCTTTGGAAGCTTCTCGATGATCATCCAGGTAAGTAAACAGTTTGATTCTGTTCATCTGGACGTGGCGCTTTCAGTGGTTGATCAACAACCACTGATCTAAGCTCATTGATCAAAGACCACTGATCAATGGCCATGAGTACCATTGACAGAGAGTTGGGGAATGGCTGAACTCACAGCATTGTACGATGGCGAAAGATGTACCCTCAGGTCCCCAACTTTCTGTGAATGGTACTCATGGCTATTTATCAGTGGTCTTTGATCAATGAGCTTAGATCATTGGTTGTTGATCAGTGATTTATAAGGTTGGGGAAACCTGCAGTCAGCTGAGACTGAAGAAATCACTTGCATGAGGTACAAAACGTTTCTCCCACTGAAAACGCCACGTCCAGATGAGCAGAATCAACCTTTGGGGTCTTTGGAAGCTTAGCTCCTAATGGAGACTTCTACCAGAAGAAGAAAACTGGATGTTCTCATATTTCTAAAGCTTATGTCGGTCTCTAGCTCCAAGTTTCCTCACACTCAGGTACTTCGACGAAGCTGCCGCTTCCGGAGCGATATGTGCGGTTTAACCCACTCTCGTTGTTTGGTTTTTAACAATCGATTTCCATGCATGTCCCAGTCAATATTCATTAATATCTTGATTAATTGCCCAGCGGCCCCGGGGACCAGGTTCAGAGTGTGTGTTTGTGGACGAGCCGGCCGGGACCGCAGTGTGCTGGGAACTTAATGTTGCATTGAAGGGCTGAGATGTGCTTGCTCGGAGCAAAAAGCCATTGTTTGACTTGGCACGGCTCACGGCACCCCGGGGTCCATGCCATGAAAGGCTTTCTGTTCGATGCCCAAGTGAGTATTGTTAGAAAAATTGTCCCCCCAAAAAAATTAGCATAGAAGAATCCAAAATGCATAATGTTCTGCAAATGACAGCTGCTTAGCTGAAACAAAGGAAGCAAAATGGCTTTTGGTTGCACTGCACTTGTTATGCTAATGAACCCC
>VUQR01011430.1:10675-53917 GCA_015108515.1 Hemichromis elongatus
TTTTTTTTCTAAACACCCCCCCCCCCCCCCGCCTGCCTTTATGGGCTGCACCATACAAATCATGGATCCTTTTTTTCTCTTTCTCCTTTTTTTTTAAATTTTACATTGTTCTGCTTTACTTTCTTTATCAGGATGTGAAAGTAGGCCCGTGCTGCAGCCTGTTTGATTCATCGCTGCTCATAAAAAAGCTATTTCAGACGTTTTAGACTCTTATTAGTGACCTCTTGTTGTGAATTAATGCTGGTGTGCAGCAGCTAATCAAAAGGAAAAAGGTTTTATTTTGAAAGAAACACACATGATGACCCCAAAATTGTTAGCAAAGTATGTCAAAAATCAGGTAAAGACACCTTGTCATTATCTTTGATGTGCTGTCAGATGTAAACCTGACTTCCTGAGAAAAGGTCCTAGCTCCTCTCTCTCTGGTATTTAGTATGCTAATGTATTCTCGCCTCTAATTCACCACTGAGGCTGAGAAACAACAAAAAGTGAGCAGTGAAAAGGAGGATCGGGTTTCAGCGCAGCCTAATGACCAGTAGATTAATCACGGGACACGTGGAGCAGAAACGGCGACGGTGTCAGCGCCGCTGTCAGGGCGACGAGCTTCACCTGGCGAAAACGTCAAAGTGGATTTTTGCTCAAAGGCGAGACGGTGCAAGAAGAGAGAGGAGAGGGTTCATCTGCAAGAACACAACACTAGTAGATTTACAACTATCTGTAAATCATTCGGGACAGTTCATATATAACGGAGTTTAATTACAAATTAGACCCTACGAGCTTATTTTTAATCACAGTAAATCAAATCAGTTCTTAAGATTTTTGGCGGTGGTGGTGGTGGTGGTGGTAGGGGGGTTGTTTGGTTTCAAAAAATGTTTTAACTTTATGAATAAAAGTCGATGGGCGGGATGAAAGTCATCAAACGCCTTCTCTTGAGAACTGGATGAACCCAGAATCTCCATTTCTTTAGAAACTTCAGGCCGTTGATGTTGATGATGTTGATGTTGATTTCACTTATTTATCGCGGTGCACTTTTAAAGCTAAAATGCTAAATGCCTGTGTGTAACGGCCTGTAGATCACAGTCCGAAGGCATTAGTTGTGCATTTCGTGCATCAGCAGTTGCAAAAAGTAAACAGGAGAAGAAAGTTCAGCCTATCAGGATTCAACCTACATACAGCGTCATCGATGTCGGGCTACATGCTTTTGGTTTATTGGAGGATTGCACGTTTACGTATGTTGCAAACACTTCTGTAAAGGCTCTGCATAGGCAAACACCTATGCAAATTGACCAATAGGCTCCCATTTTTAAATGTGCAGCTTTACAGCAGAAATAAACCCGTTTACAGCCTGATAAAAACAAAGTGTCGCTCTCACAGCTAAATTATCCCCCTCCTGTAACAGCTACTTAGATCTTAAATGATCCAGAAATCATGCTGGACAGAAACCCTGGCATCAAACACCCGACTGTGTTTTTAATTTGTGTTCTTTCTGTGACAGTTTATTACAGCTAAAGTTTCTCTTGTTAAATTATGTAACTGCTGGTGAGTTTTATGATTCTGTGGGTTTTGCACAAACGTGAACATTTTTTAAGAGACAGGAAACAACAACAGATTTTCTCAGAATTTGTTTTGTTCTGGGGCTTTCTTGTTAGGACATTATGTGTGCCTGTTTTATGTCACACAGCATTGGATTGAAATGGTATCCAAATCAATTCTTTTTCACTTGTGTTAGGGCCCTAGCAGGGTCTCCTTTGCAACTGACCTTGTGTAGGTGTGTCCTGCCACATTTTCTGTACAGCTGACTCCCATCAGCAGTTAAGAATACTTAAGGCCAGAGAAAGATGAGCTCTGCTGCCAGAGAGCCTTGTTGGGTTGCAGTTTTGTAAAAATCACAGATTTTACTTTTACATTCAACTACTTTATACCTTTTTCAGCCATCTACATCACTGCTTTCAGTTGTTAAGACTACATTGCACATGTCCTCCTCCACCATAGTTGGCTTATTCGATCATATAGTTGGTTCAGTATGGTGTTATTTTTATATATTCAGGTGTCAGGTCTAAAAAAATTATCCAGTTAATGCAGCACTCAAGTGCAGTTCCTGTAATGATCATTTTAGGTTTTTTGAAACAAGTGTCGTAATCTTTGCAGAGGCTCTGTTTGCTCTCCTTGGAGTCTAATATTATATTTTTTAATAGATACTATTGAAAAACTTGATGTAGACACTGTTATGTGACCCACTGCGTTGTGAAGTCCTCTTCACGACTCTTAAGATTAGCATTTTAGCTGCCACCATGTTTTCTGGTGAGCCTAGAGACACCATGTTTTTAAGACAGTTTTGCAGACCTGTCACCGCTAACTATGTGATGTTAACTAGTTGGCCATTTTGACTATGTAGATTCAAAAGAATAAGGTCCCAGTCACACAGACATAAAGATCTTTATTTTTCCCTAGAAACCCACCTGAACTAGGGAAAAACGTGTATTCCCCAAGTGGTGCAAAAGCCTCCTTGTGATTGCTTCTTTGCACCTGATTTCAGCCAGCCAGAGTCAGCAACTTTCAGGAAGTGCTGCCAACCATTTGAAAAATATCAATCTTCTGTAGCGACTAGTAATTATATTACATCCAATATGGGTGACATCTCTGATACAAGTACACAAAGCATGATGAAACCTCATACTAGTGCTAAGTTAGCAAGTAACATTAGCCAGTGTGTTTAACAAGCTGCATCTATAGACTGTACCGGAGCATCACATAAACATAGATACCCGTCCAGTAAGTTGTTATTCCAAATGGAACAGACTGGAAACAATCACTTTATGCTGATGATGTGATTCTGTTTATTACCAATCAGACAAATCAGTTGAAACACGAACATAAGTTAAGCCTAGCAGACAGCTAGCCGCTGTAGCTGCCTGTCAGTCAAAACCGGCATGCCACTGCAAACTTTAAGCCTTGATGCTATTTTACTAGGCGAGATTAATAAATAAATCTCCACCTGCACAGGTTCTGGGACTTCATTTTAGAGACCAGAGGTCACTGCTTGATCGAAATGTATAGAGCTTTTAATCCTCTCAGACCTTTGAGATATCAGACTATGATGTGACAAGGGACAAAAAACTAAGTTGTAGGGGTTGGTTTTTTTTGCTTTGTTTTTTCAAAAAGCCACTTTTATTTCTGGAAAACATGGGATTGGTGTAGGGTTGGTTGTTCAGGTACTGTTTGGCCAGTACCAAACACAGATTTTGACTCTTTTCTGTGTATTTTTGTAACATTCTTACACTACGCCATTTTTATTCTTGTTAATAAGATGTAGGTTGTGAAAACAGTCCTCTGATGGCTTTTGAAAATTTAAAGATGAAAATAACCCTTTTGACATGACGCCAATATCATCAAATTTATAACAGAAAGCCGGGACACTTGGACATCACCATGGGATCTCCTGTGCCATCATGCAGTGTTTCTGGAGATCGAGCAACAGCAGCCCAAAAACTAGGTTTAGTGTAATACTAAATGTTTGGACTTCCCCTTCAGATTAAAACAAAAGAAACTGCCAAAAAAAAATATTTCAACATGTTCCTAATTAGAAGCAGCTTTTAGCTTCTACAGAAGTGACATTATGTCAGACTCTGGCATGTTTAGAGCAGAAAGCGTTCCAAAGTGGCTGGTAAAGGCTCCAGACTTGCATTTAGCTGCATTGAGCTGCGGGCTGGTGGTGATTTCCCATCCCGCCATAAATCGTGCCCGGGCTTGGAAGACGTTTGAGAGTTGGTAGAGGTTTAATTCCCTGACTTCAGATCTTGAAGAAGGTTTCCGTGAAAGCACGGATGGCTCAGTTTCTGCCACGTTCACAGTATGTCTTTATGCCGCTTGGTTCTGTTGCTCAGCGCTGAAAGAGATGGGCAGCGCTCGCCTCTCGCTCTTTGAGAATTAAGCTGCCATATCACGCCCATTGGCCCATTGTCCGCCGAGCGGGGGGCCAGGCGCTTGGTATTCCCGGCACAGAGCAGCTCTAAACTTTGGCCTTCGTTGTGTGCATTAGGAACCCGGCCCACTGCCATTCCAATTCTCCCCCTCGCCTTTCCAACTCAATCTCGCACCGTGCCCTCGCCACCCGCCCCCTCCTTCATTTGCCTTTTTACTGGCGATCCCCCCGGAGGACATCTTGTTCTTGTTATTCTGAGATATGGGAATGTTCCAGCATCCTGAAACATCTCAACTACTGTACATGTGACCCCAGAGCTGCTGCCGCTTATCCTGATGCACCGCTGCAAGCTCAGAGTCACCACGGGGGGAAAAGACATTCGTATTGTAGTCATCAAAGACGGCAGAGAGGCGTCTCACCTGTTTTCTCATGAAACGCTCCCTTTCATATCAGCGGTGCAGCTGGTTTCTGTCCCTGCTCTCAGGCTTGATTAGAAGGCTGCAGAGGAGAGGCCCGCTCCTGAAATGTGATTGGGAGAGTCACCTCTGATGGTGATTTATTTCCACAGCCTGACATCTTGTCCAAAGTGTTTGCTCTTGAGGTTTAGGAAGCTCTCAGCCTCGTGTTGGGTTCTCTTTCGTCTTGATCAGAGTCAGCACTGTGGTGTTTCTAACTGTTTCCGATCTGTTTTATCATCCAGATTTTGTAAAGACAAACGTCTCTTCTGATCAGGCAGACATAAAAATAGTCTAATAACAAGGTTTTTACCTTCTTATCAGACATGTAATATCAAAAGATTGGGGGTTACTACCTTTAAGATCTTTTTTTGAAATTTTGCAACTACTTTATCTTACGATATAAGGTCTGTTGGGGGGAATGTTGTAGTGAATTGGTGGCTAAATAGAGTCAATAAAAAATGAATTGAACTGAATAGACTCACCCCAACACGACATTCATCTCTACGTGTGTAATAAGGCATCCAGACTATTGTCTTCTTATCTTGAAATGAGAGGATCTCGGCGTGGTGGAGGGGCAAAACTGCACATTTACCTGCAGTTGGAATAATATTACAGTCACAGTAGAGACATCAGTGGTTGAAGGCGGAGCTGCAAACAAAAACATCGAAACCAGAATAGAGAACCAGTCTTGCTGCGTTTGTATTTGTGGCTTTGAAGACGGGGACTAGTCACTCAGATACCATCTTCAGCACAACTTTGGTGCATCAAAAAATTAAATCAATAAATTGGTTGGCAATTATATTACAAATTACTACAAATCAGTTGCCATCTACAAAATTCAAATTCATAACTAGTTCATTTCAGAGTCCAGCCAGAAACTCACAGATATTCTGACATTTCTCCACAAGTCGTGACGTAGCAGGTTATGTTTTTATATATTTATATACATATTCTGTTGTAATCGACCACGGCAGACCCGACGACACTTTTATGGTTTTACGCATACTTTATTCCCAACACTCGGTTGCTGTACACACAATCAGAGCTGCAGCTCAACATAACACACAACCCACAACAACAACCCCACACAGGACCCGGTGCAAATAATTAAGGCAGCGGGCATGATTGCGGATGGCGTGTAGGTGCGTCCGCCTTCCCTACACGCCACTGCAGGCCACGCCCGCCACATCTATATAACCAGAAAACAACCATTTTGCAACCACCTGTTGCAAAGAGGCACAGCAAGTCGGGCTCACCAGCACAGACTCAGATTGATTGCAGCATGTTGGCAGTTTATCTGCATTTATAAATGAGATTAACTGCAAACGTTTGCTGATTTGTCTGATATTGTCGTCAGTCTGACTTATTTCATGATTGGCTAAAGATCCAGATTTTACATCCAGAATTTATTGTGTTCTTACTTCAGTTCTGCTCCACCGTGACACCAAGTTTATGAACAGGTAGTGTTTGTATCATTTCTCTGACTGCTTTGGTTGGTGTTTTCTCATGATGGCAGAAACTTCCAGCTAAATCAGCTGAACTGTGTTTAAATGTTACTCCATTGTACTCTTACAGTTATAAGTTTACAGTTTACTGTAAGTTGTAAGTAAAAGTCCCGCTCGAGCCAGGCTTCATGGCATGACTTCATTTGATGTTTAGTGATTGATAGCTCGCTAGCTGCTAAAACAACACCGTAGGCATAACAAAGTTGTGCTGTTCATGCTGTGATTCCTCTGAAGACCTGACAAAGCTGCACTGTGCTAGTCGGTAATCTGGGCTCGTCTCCGGCTGACGGACTGACAGACTCAGGTCTCCACACGCCGACAGCTTTCCTGTGAAAAAATAAATCATACTGGGACGAAAACAGGAGGGAGTCTCCACATGTGGAGCCACAAACTGGGCTCATTTAAAGAAATGAAGACAGTAAAAGAGTCTCCTTTTCTTCCACTTCTCCAGCCTGAACCTCATCTGAGACTGAGTTCGTCTTTGTATGTCACATATGATGCGGTGTAAACACAACAGGTGGCAGGAGATGGAAAAAAGCTGATATTGATTGCTTTCACGGAGTGTTTTTAAAGCTTTTGGAAGGCAATCATTGGAGGACGTCTGCGCAAGCAATCACACGTCTTCTGTGTAGAGTTTCATCCAGATAACGCAGCTCTGCCTACGGAAATGTTGATCGATTCAGTTTCATCTGTCTGCTTTATTACCCTGCAGTCCTCTCCAGCTGTCATAACAGGAGGAAAACTGCTCTGGTAATATTAAAACAAACCTGCCGCAGCTTAAAAATGGATCTTTTGACAGCAGCCCGCGACTGCGAAAGCTCACAACAGGCCAACGAAAACTTGAGGCCTGCCAGCACCTCCATGAAAAGGCTAATCAATCTCCTGTACCCGAAAACCGGACCATCGCTTTGAGAGCTTCACTCGGATAAATGAGTTGCTGAATAAAAAGCAATAGAGTTCGCCCAAGTTCAGATCTCAAACAGCTGAGGGAAGCTGACGAATCACGTGTGAGGATGAACCCTCTCGTTCGTTCATTCTTTCATTCATTCGTTCACCCGGGGGACTCGGTGCTCTGATGGACGGCCTTTGAGTGATGGACGGAGCCCGAGGCGGAGACACTGCCTCAGTGTTCAGGCCCCGCGGGGGGTCAGCGGGGGCCTCCAGAGCCCCGCAACAAATCTCCCAATTGTGTTCCCCAACGCTCACCAGAAACATGCCACATGATCCTTATCAGGCTGCCTTTAAAGTAAATATACACCCCGACCATATATTACCATAAATTATGGCTGCGCGTTCGGCTGTGATGGTGATTGGAGCCAAACAGGGTGTGTGTGTGTGAGGAAAGCTGCGAGTTAAAGCTCCGTCCTCACTGCCAATATTTGTTCAAGCTGCCTCCACTGAGATCTGGAGATTTGTATGAACACAAGCTGCGAGTGATGTCACTCATTGAGCGCCGCTCCACATTCAGAAAGGAGTAAGCTCTCTTAATAGCCGCCTTCTTGAATGGTTGCCACCTCTCCTGGAGAATACAGCGACTCTGTGTATGTGTGTGCGTGTCTTTATTTTCACACATGTTCACACGTGCTATTATTGGGTCAGCCAGTAATCAAAAATAACTCCCAAAACAAAGAGAGGTTAAATTAGGTTACTTGCAAGTTGGCTCGGACGCTTTTTTGGCGGCGATTCTTTATGCAAATACATCGACGGAGCCCCGCTTGGTGCGCTTTTTGCTTTGTCACTCTGATTATGTAAGTTAGATCCTGCTCTGAACTTCATTTTGCGGGTATCATGAAGCCATAAACGTCTCATGTCATCATCAAGATGTGAAACTGACAGCTGTACTGAGGGGAGATGTTTTGGCACGGCTCAGAGACGCTTTAGTGAGCGCCAAATGAAAACCGCCGGCACTCTGTGATGAAACAATTATCTCCTTAGCTAATTTTCGTAAAGTTAGTTTCCTTCACCCAGACGCAAACAGCCAAAAGCTGTCTGCAACCGTATCATCAAACAAATACAGGGCGTCAAACTTGGTTTAAGACACACAGCTTTGAAGATTAGCATCAAATGTATTTCCTGTTATGGACACTAAAGAAAAGTGTTATAATTACCAGCTGAAAGTCTGTTTCATATGCACATAAATTTTAAGTAACACATGAACACGCATCAAATCCTTAACTCTGAAAACAAGAACAGATAATAAGTTCAATTGTGATCAATATCAATGTATTTGTTCTTTTAAAATCATGTATGCTAAACCTGACATTTATAACTGAGATAATGTTTAATAATGTTGTTTACAGTCTGCATCATGAAGCACTCATTATATACACTCATTATATAAAAAGATATACAGAAGTTATAAACACACCAAACAACTTTTCATCAGTAATTACAAACCACATATTTATAAAGAAATTGTAAGAAATACATGAATCATCAAAAAAAGTCAGGGGAAAAAACTAGATAGTGTGGATTTGTGGAGAAATGCCTGCCGATTGTGTGAATCTTGTCACTCTGCAGTGACATTTTATTAACATTTTAT
The DNA here is from genome assembly GCA_015108515.1 of Hemichromis elongatus. Classification (NCBI taxonomy): domain Eukaryota; kingdom Metazoa; phylum Chordata; class Actinopteri; order Cichliformes; family Cichlidae; genus Hemichromis; species Hemichromis elongatus. The sequence goes on from VUQR01011430.1 coordinate 19,100, forward strand.
TTCATTTAAAGATAAAAACTTAAAAATTAAACACGTACCCTTTAAAACCTGATATTACAGGAGAAGCTAACGTGCTACATCGTAATTTGGATGAAAATAAACAGCGATTCGTGTTCAGGATTTACAACCAAAACCAGCTTCCCATCATCAACATGGCCTCATGTAATCTTATCTGGTTTTCTGGAAAACGACCTTGTGTGACCCAGCTAAACCCAGTTTTACCATTTTATTGACCAGCTAGCCACAGTGTTACATGTGAACACGTCAGAAAAAATATTCATTCATTCATCGTGTTGTATGACAGAGAGCAGCTAACTTCCAGATGTAGGAACACAAAGTTCATTTTGCAGATTGTGTTTGTTGTATGCAAAACATATAGCTCAGATCTTATCAAGAGCTTAATTGCACACCAGTGAAAGAGGCCACGCCCCTAATAATGAAAACTTTAATACAGTTCAAAAAGGTGAATTATAAATAAATTCAACCCCAGTTCAGTTTTTTTTTCAGTGAAGCCGAGACCAGACTGATAAAAGTCTAATTAAGGGCGTTTAAGTCTCAGTTAATTCTCTTAAATCGTCGTTGTGTTTTCTGTCCAATCAGAGCTGCAGCCTCACTGGTCTCTCCAGTATGTGCTAATAACCAGCCCATGGTAAGTACTCGGTCTTGTGGATTCAAACCTCTAAACCTCTGCAGCTGTTACTTCATTGTAAGGACGTAATCTCTGAGTTGTGGGTAAACTCGACCACGAGCGGCGCAGCCAGTCCGCTTCATGTATTTTGCACATCTAAACATCACGACTCTTGTGATTCCTGGAAAAACAACTGTGCTCATTAATCTTTCAGCTCTTGTTCTTACAGCCCAGAGCTCCGAGGCGAGCTCACACATCCACCGCGCGGCCTCACGGCTATTCAGAAAAATAATCTTCCGAGTGTGCGGCCGTGAGGAAAATAATTCTGCACCAAAATCCCCGTTAAGACGATAATGGCGTTTTGTACTCCCGCACAAATTCATCTAAGCCTCTTAATTACATGAGTTGTACATTCTTTTGGCGAGCGCCTTCTTAACTGATGAAGTCACTCATACCAGGAGATTAGGCGGCTGGGCGGCCTCGACCTCCAGCGGGATGGGCTGCTGCTGACCCATGATGTGAGGTAGGTGAAGTGAGCCCAAATCCACATCAGGTGTTGGGCAGAAAAACAAAGAGGAGCTCGGCAAAATGAGCAAAGTAATGATTAAAAATGCAGAAAGTACACGGTGTGCACGGAGCAGCAGAGTTATGTTTCCACGGTTTGACAAGCTGACAGGAGGAGGACTGACGAGAAACAAGCAGGACTCCGGCGGCGAGGGGAAGGCAGCGGGTGGGCCCAAAGACTCACCTTGAACTCCAGAGGCTTCGGCTTCAGGGGGTCAGTGAGGGCGTGAGCTCAAGTATCGCAGTGTTGTTGCACATTCAGTTACCTCTGCTAGCTCTATATTATTCCACAGCTGTCAGGTTGTGACAGACAATCATAAAAATATGAGAAATTACCTCTTTGCTTCTGTCTGCCCCTAAAACTCAGACTGGATTTGGAAAAAAAGGCGCTCTAATCACTCAAACATAAGAGAGCTGGTCTCACTCGGTGAGTTTGGGCGATCTGGACAAATGTACCTCAGGCTGCGGATGCTATCTATGAATATCACTGCTTCTGTTTGGCCTGAAATGACTGTGACACTAATTTTAATCTGATTTCTTTTAAGTTTTCTTACCTTTGAAGTTCGTCATTCTGTGTCTGCAGAGATAGCAGCGGCTGGAAATTAACGCCCGACTAGCGCTTCTGCAGGAAATCTACACCATAACTTCCGACGTAACCGGAAACCCATCGTAACCGGACAAAATAACCTGACGGGAAATGTAACTACACGTCAGGTCAGCGCCGGCCGCAGTGACTCTGGTTGGCGTGGAAGGCGTAGAAGGTAGAAGGTTACGGTGTAGGGTTAAGATCGGTTACCGGTAGCACACACAGATGTCACCTGGACACGTGACCACGGACAAAGGAGGAATCAGTGGTTCCTGAAGTCTGCTTGAAGTTCACCGCCTTGGGTTCATAGTTGGTGTTTTATAAAGTCTGACACCAAGAAGGCAGGCGTTCAGACATCCACACGGACCCTTGTACTCATCATGTGATCATAAAGTTTATGTCATGTTAATCAAAAGGTAAAACTACACGTACTCGTTGTTTTTCCCCCCAAACAGAACTAAATCATTGGTACTACACGTGGACCAAAGCCCAGTGTGCTGGGTGAAAGTCCTGAGATTTAAACCAGCTTCCTACCTGACAGCAGAACCTTCCTACTATGGAAGTATTTTTCCCAATTATTTTTCTCATGCCTGCAATATTTACCATCCACGGGCCATTAATCTGCACAACTCCCACAATAATAATATCTGTTATTGTGATTAAGAGTAACATGCAATCGGTTAATCATGGCCTCATTAGGCCACGTAGGTTGTCCTCATACAGTCTGTTTTGTGTCTGAGAATGCTAGGCTTAGCTTTGGATCTTCATTTGAAGCCTTTAAAGTGTCTTTTTAATGCATCCATCCTGGTTTCTACAACCACAAAACAAGCAAAAAACCTTTTCGGATTGCGTCACGAAGGCCGTCTGGTCGAAAAAAACTCTTCCAAATCAGGCCTGTAGAGCTGCCTGCTGTGGCTGAAGGTCGCTTTAAGCTTTCAGTTCACTCAGTCTGGTGTTTGACATCATTTTATTGACCTTAGGGTTTAATTCTTGTATTTAATCACATTATTGATGTCTAATGACGTCTTTGTCTTGACATATTTAGTATTGTCTGCGTCCCACGCTAACTTAGAACCCCGTCCTGCCCACAGCTAGTCTGAGGTCACACACATTTACCCATATTTACACACAAAAGCACAAAGACAGGCTCTCTGCAAACCAACAACAATGTCAAACAGTGTCTAAAATTTCACTTGTAAACCAAATTTATTCCACCAGAAATGAACCGCTTGGACGTCTTTTGGAGCTCTGATCAAAAAACCTTCTCTGTGGATAAATTTGTGGTTGGAATCAAGTTAAAAGCCTGCCTGAAACCGCACTCGTTCCTCTCACTTTTCAGGCAAATTTAGACGTAAAGGGACGTTGGAAAGTCGTAGCCTTTAAGAGGGATGTGTGTTTTCAGACGCACCAGATTTAGTCTGTGGACATCTGGTGCTTGGCGAGAATAATCAGTGTCATATTCAACACTTTATTAATGATCTTTTGATTGGACGAAGTCTTTGGCATAAGATGGAGACGATTATTAACATTTCTGAAGGGTTTGCAGCTAGAAGATGAGCCTCACATCAAAAAAGGACATTTTTCAGATACGGTGACTTGGTTTGAAGAGCCGTCATGTGACCCTTTAGAGTTTACACACAAAGTGCAGTTTTTGAAGTTTTCTTCAGTATCAGACAACAGATGAAACATCCAGGATACCGATGCTTCTCCTCTTATTTATTCATACTCAGGAAACTGATCCTCACAGTTGGCTTTGAACAGTGACACTTGGAGTGAATTTAGAGCTGCTAGCTCTTCTATTCCATTCATGAAGTTGTTGTGGAAAAATACGTTAAACAGGACCGAATTTGAAAATATTGGAAAGCATTCAGAGCATAAAGGTTAAGATTTATTAAGTTACCTTTGAGGACAGTTAGAAAAAGACATAGATGGTTAACTGAAGAAGTAAAACTCCAAAGCTGCCTTCCAGCAGCACATATGTGATGAGCGTTGATCAGGATCTCGTGGCCGTCTCCCATCAGGTGCTGGACACAAAAATTCCTTCAGTCACTCGGGGGGCTGGCTAACAGCAGCCGGCGAGGGCGACAACAACAGCTCAGTGTGCCGCGACCCCCACCTCCCCCTCGCCTCCCCTTCCTGCGCCGCCAATTCATCAGGCCGGGCACGACACGAGAATTGCAGCCCCCTTAATGTGGAGGCAATCAGGGACTCAATCAGAGCCGCGGAGCACAGTGGGAACCGCACTCCTAGCACATGTGCACAGGAGTACCCCGAGGGCCCCAAAGCTGCAGAACTAATGAGAGAGAATATATGTGCCCCACAAGTATGCGCCCAGGAGAGCGCGAGCGGCAGCACAGGGACCCAGCACCCTTTGAGAGAAGGAGGAGGAGGAAGGAGCAAGAAAAAGTAAATCAAGGCAAAAGCCGCTGCCGTGCTACCGCTTTAACCCTTTAACTCAGAGACCCTTTAACCGGACACCACATTTACAAAAATACCAGTCGAAGGCGCCGAGGGAGAACTCGGGAGAGACACACGGCCTGATTTAGATAATGGATGTTGCTTTTCTTCCCTTTTTTTTTTTAGTTAAATTACTGTCAATTATTCAAACGAAACATTTGGAGTGAGAACAATGCCTAATTGGGAGTTACCAAGAAAAGCAAACTGTCCCCCGTTGTGCCTTTTGCAGCTCGCTCTGTCCTACTTTCTCCGGTGCTGGGTACAACAATGAAAACGCCAAAAAAGAAAAGAGAGAGAGAGGGGCAGTGTGTGTGTGTGTATGTGTTTTTAACCCTGAAAACAAACAGGTATGAATCCTGGAAGCTTGCATTAGCAGGAAGCTGCCGGGCTTTAATAAAGCCCCGGCGTGTTTTCTTAACTGAACCGTCCGCCCGATTCTTGATGCTCTAATGCTTTTGGTATGCCTCTCCCTGACCTAGAAACAGGGATAAGCATCAGGCTTAATCAGGCAAAAAAAATGGCAGCTTGCTCACTGTACACTTATGAATGAGGCTCTCATTACTGGAGGTGGGGGCTGGAAACCCTTCGTGACCATTAGATTAGAGCCATCTCATGAATAGTCATAAGGCCGGCACATCATTCTGGTGAACCTGCTCTCTGTGGTATGAATATTCTAATGAGGCCCGGCCCGTTTACTCTCCACAGCCAGCTTCGTCTTCTTCTTTTTCTGCTGCTCATGAATATTCATGGTGGGAGGGAGGATGCTCGCACTGCGCGGGTCAGTCGGACGCAGTGATCCAGCAGCAGCTCCGGCTTAACCAACCATCTGGAGCGTTTAGGGAGCACAATGTTAGCGCACCCCGGCAAGCCACCGACATAAAATAAAGTACAACATGAATTACACCACTGAGGAGCAGCGTGCTTAAACGCCCATGAAAAGACGCCGTCGCTCGATTTCTCCTCAATGGAAGCTGAATCAGCTGATCAAAGCGGCCCCTTCGCTCCATCTTTACGCGCCGGCTTCCTCAGAGTTTGGGGCCCGAAGCGTGTCTGAAGGATCCCAATTAAAAAATGTGGCGTTCAGTGATGCAGCACTTTCAGTCTTTGATTAATCAGGAGTTTTGGGAACTTCAGTGCAGATTTCGTGGCTGTTCGACTTTAACAGGATGAGCAGAAACGTAGCACAGAGTTTTAGTGACACTGCCACCATCGTTCATGCTTAACGACTCATGATTAGTTTGCTGTAATGATCTTTTTAACAACTATCAATCAGAAAATTTCAGAAGACTTCAGGTGTTGCAAAAGGCAGCGGCCAGACCAACAAACATATTTCTCCTGCCCTAATGACGCCGCGCTGGCTTTAAAGTCTTTACTTATTACCTTTAAAGCCTTTCACCGCCGTTCCCGTAGCAACTGGAGAGCAAATCCTGAGGGCAGAACCCTGTTAGCTTTTCCTACATCACACCTAAAGGCAAAAAGACATCAAGCATTGGCTATCAGAGCTTCTGTGTTTGTGGAACGACCTTCCCCTCTCAGCTCACTGGTCCCTTTTTTTAAATCAGCACTAAAGGTTGGTTGACCTTTATTGTTAGCAGTCAAAGTCAAAGCTCACTTTGAAAAACAATTCAGAAAACCAGATTAAGTACTAAATCATTTGAAAGGCCATGGAGAGAGCTGTACAACACAATTTAAAATGTTTTAATGTGACTTATGTTATACAACCTCACGCTGTATGAAAATATCTCAAAATTTCAGGATTTTACACCTTTTAAAAGCCAAAGATTTCAGCCAGTTGTGCTCCAGTAATATGGGTAGTTATAGTACAATACACAACTTTATTACGTAATGCTTCAAGGTCATAGGTCAAAGGTCATGCAAATATGGAAAAAGTTTTAGATTTCACTGCATCATCTGGGGACCTCGGCACTTTCTTTGTTCGAGCTCTTTAAAAAATTATTTTTTCAATATATTTTAGGACTTTACAATGACACAGAAAGATTGATATATTACACTAGATTGATATTTGAACAATGCTGACATCAGCACAAATGATCATGAGTCTAAAACATAGAGGTTTTACTGTCACGCTTGTCCTTCGGGAGGAGTTGTGCTCCCTCAGTGCGCTTGTAGTTGATTTGTAAACTCTATTTTAATTTCCTAGCGGTGTGTTATTTTACTCTGTGCTTCTGGGAAACACTTTCTAATGTCGCTTTTCATAATTGTTATAAACAAGTAAACTTTATTTTTATTACAAGAAAAATTACTGTTTTTTTGTTTGTTTTTTTAAACAAATAGCTGTTAAATGAATTCATGCTCACGTTTGTGCACAGTGACCACGAACTGAAATAGCATCCACCAAATTAGTCTTGACAAAACACAAAACCTTCCTGTACAGATTTACATACACACTGTATATGCTGCTTACTTGAGTATCAGTATAATGACAGTACAGCTGACTTGGCCATGTTTTAGCTACCAGTGTAGCTAAGCTACGGCAAGCTAGCTGACTGTAAAGTCAAGGACACTCCACATCCATCAGTCTGTCCGTCCATCCACCCTCTGGTACTAATCCAGCCCAGAATAAGCCCAGTCACTTTTAATAGGAAACTCATTTTCACCGATGTTTCCTCTGAAGGGTGTCTGTGCTCAGCCTTTACATTTCAGTTACAGTTTCATTTACTGTACTTTCACTGGTTCACGTCCTACAATAAGTTGTTCATCTGCTTTGTTCTCCTTTCTGACTGTAATAATGACCAAAATCTACAAAGAAACTATTGACTGAGACCATAAACTCATCAGGAAACTGTTTACTAAGGTCAGAGATCAATAGAGAGAAGGGTCATTGTCCCATAGATGTCACCTGAAAGTCTCTTTGCCATCAGAGGAGTCATCCGCTTGGTGGCTATTAGAGAGAGAACTCAGGTTTAAAGCATTTCCCTCTTTGGCTTCGCTTTTCATCTTTTATACGCTTTATGACTAAATAATTAGCTGATGAAAAAATTGGCCAGTCAAGTTACTAGATCAGCTGGGAGTTTGAGCAAGCCTGAATTATATTACATGAGATAGTCTGCAGGGCAAGCAAGTGTTAGATAACATTAGCTGTGAAAAACCTTGAACACCAAATGGTCTGAACATGAATCCAAAGTCCCGTTGATGTTGATAAGATATTTGTGGCTTTTGGTTTTCTTTGCATTAGGGTCAACATTTCTAGAAAAAAGACATTGCAGCTGAGTTTTCAGATGTATCAAAAACAACATTCAACGGAAGTCAGACATCAAAACTGTGCAGATCAAACCCCGATCGAGTTGGATAAACGGTTCTGATTTCTATTTGAAGACAAACTCCACCAAACTCTCTTCAACATGGCGTCTTTGGAGCAGGAAAGGATTTTTCTGCCTCACCTGTGATGATGTGTGTTTCATTTGTATCTCGAGCCTAAGCTCTACTGTAAATGGGGGGTTTGATTGATCAATCATGAGTTCCCGCTAAAATCTCAACCGCTTCACTGGAAACATGCCTGCAGGAAATAAAGACACTTTCTTCACGCCTCATTAACATTTCCATTCAGCTGTCAGAGTAAAATAAACCTTGAAATGCCATTATCGTGGTCACATAACCTTTTCTGTCAAGGCCTGTATGTCCCAAGCTTGTAGTCCGACTTAGAGAGAGTGTCAGTGATGGAAATGGAAAGAAAAATCAAACCAAATCTTCTGACACTAAAAAAATAAAAACACTGAGAAACCAGAGCCTGTGTATATCTAAAGGACAGATACTGTTCTTCTGCTGTAGGTCGTTTCATGAAACTTCTTTGTCCTTGACTTGTTTAACTTCCTCAAATGTTTAAACTACACACTGCACACCATGCTGAGATATGGCAGGTTTCCAGCTAATAGCTCATTGGGAATCATCTTGTTGGTAGGAAAATACTATTTTATTAACCTTTGTTATCTTCTGGTATTCTTCATGCTGCATAATTTTATAATTTCATAATTTTATATTCACGTGAGCAAGCATTGCATTGTTCTCCTTGACTCTGGTTATCCTGCGGTTATGATGAGTGGAGCTTCTGACCCCAGCTCACGGTGGCACAGCTCATCAGCTGTTCCCCAGGGTGGGACCAATAAATGGAAAGTTTTTGCTTTTCACATTCATCTCCGTCTTCACCCAACCGGGACCAGTTCAGCGTCCACATGCTGGCTGACACTGCACCAGTCCATCTGTCCATCTCCAGCTCCACACTGGAGCGATCATGTCTCTCAGCTTGGAAACACCTGGAAGTCCTTAAGGATGGTCTGGAAGTGGCTGGATACATGGAACAAAATAGATTCTAAAAACTGAACATAATTGTTCTTTCCCATATTTTACATGTAGGACAACATTTATGGACAGGGTACAAAGCAGAAAACATGCAGAAAAAAAAAACACAAAAAGTATTTTTATAATCCTTTGTTTAAAATCCATCATTTGAGTTTGTATATAGTTTCGGTCGTATGTGGAGAAGGTAAATAACACATGCCCACAGCTGGAATGATAAAACTGGATTTGTGTAAGACTTTGTGGCTTTGGTGCCAGTTTCGGGTTAAAACGACGTTGTTTACCCGTCTGTTTGTGATAATTGCCGTTCCACCTTGTTAGGGGTCAGCAGGAGTCCCGTGTGCCCTCTTGACTAATCAGGGAGGAGCTGCTGTTGTGTTGCTGTGATTGCGGTTTCTTTGGCCACATGCAGCCTGTGAGTCACGAAAGCATCCGTGAGCGTTCAGGGTCGCAGAGACCCGAGACGCTGTGGCTGAAGAGCAATGCCTGAGGCGTGAGTCACAAACCAGCCACCGGCCACGAGTCACAGTCCACAGAGCACGCTCAGAGGCGTGAAGTCGCACCTGAATCCTTCCCAAAGAGGATGAAACACTCGGGCGAACCTTTAGCATGCCGGCTGAGGCTTTTAGGCCAAACAAAAGCCAGTTGTGTCTTTAATTCGGTTTCTTTTCATGCTGATTTATACTTCTTGCTTTTATGTTTTCATTTCCTTTCTTAGATTCTCTTGTTATTTGTGGGCTTTATAGTCCTCACTGCATCTAAATTAAAGCCTGAAAACATTCCTTTTCTCCAAATTTGATTAGGTTTCCTTCTGTTGTGTTTTTCCATTGTGTTTTGCTGGTTTGTTAGTGCATTATGGGTGCCTGTGTTTTGTCTGAAGCGTCATTTTATTAAATGTGCTGTCATTTTTCGCTCAATACGGTTTATGGAAAGCCAATAATGCCACAAATCACAGATATATGACTTATATATGATATATGGGAAATTAAGTAATAATCACGATAGTTGTCTTGAAAATTAAATTAAGATGTTAGTTAAACTGTTCTGAATGTCAATTGCGATTTAAATATTTTTCATCAGCAGTTATCTATCCCACAGATATGCTGGTAGAGGCTCTTCTTTGCATGTTTCTAGCAGATATGGCCTTCCTTGCAGTGACAGTCTCACTGTTTTTATTTCTGTGGTTTTCATTTCACCTGGAGCTCCATGTCATAAAACGATCACTTGGTTTAAAAGCACTCAAAAAGCTATTTTACCTGTAGAGGTATCAGCATGTGAAAGTGTTGCTGCCTCTCATTTCTGATGAGTCTAAGCTCAATCAATCATTGTCCCATCCCCCCCGAGGACCGCTTATATCAGCGCTGAGGTGTCGGCTCCAACCTCCACTTTAATTTTACAGCGTGTTAAAGAAACCGCAGACAGACGATAAGCTGAGGAAGAAGCTGCTGAAGCCCCGGGTGAAAGAAAACCTGAAGATGTGCGGTGCATATTTTTGATAAGTGCAGTGGAACATTCCAGTCATTCTCCACCATAAACTCCTGAGAGCGAGCGGCAGCGACGCCCTTCGCAGCGAGACCCTCTTCTCCTCTTCCCCTGCAGCGCTCGCTATCACAGCTTCTCGCTCAGACCTGCTGTCTTATCATTTCCCCCTCCTACTCACTGAAGGTCACCATAAAGGGCCTCGATGGAGAAAGTTTCCACTTGTCTGAAATGTTGAGAGGCTCTTTAATGTGTTTGTGTTTCTGTTTAGTGGCTCGGCGAGCTGTTTTTCGCCCACATTACAACAAACCAGCAGTGGAAAAATAACCCAAATATTTGGTCTAAATTTAGCAACACTGCAATGGAAAAATACTAAATTACAAGCTAAGGTCCTGCAATTAGATGGTGAGCTTATTTTAAGAGTACATCATCCTCTGAGCATCTTTAAAGTCTTCAGCGGTTTATCTAACAAGCCATGTATGGGCCAATCAGTTGGACCGCTAGCAACCAACCACATATCAAACCACCCAGCCATTAATCCAAAGATTGGTTGTTTTTTTTGGCTGGATCAATCAATAACCCAACTTTATATAGTATAGTAAAGACCCTACAACAATAAAGAAAAAACCCAACAATCAGATGAGCCGCCACTCTGCAAGACTGGGAAGGAAAAACCCCTTTTAACAGGAAGAAACCTCTGGCAGCACCAGGTTCCAGGAGGGGCAGCTATCTGCTGTGATGGGGGTGACACACTGTAGAGGAACTCCAACCATTCATTTATCCAACCAATCAGCCAACAAACCACATAATCATTCATCTATATGAACATCTATAGTATCAAAATCCTATCACATTTGTAATTTTTATTGAAATGTATTTAAAAAAAATTGTTTTCTGCTTCATATTGTAAGGTTCAAACTGCAAAAATGTGAAAACGGCCGAGGATTTCTTTCAAGGATTAAAAACAGTGAACCTGTGATTAGTTTTAAACCAGGAAAATAGTGATGTAATAGGGTCCACAACTATAATTAAAGTCAATGCAACGTGGAAATGTGTGTAAAAACAGTTTGTTGTGGAAGTGAAACTACCCTTCACATCTACACCCATCTTATGGAGGGTAAGATGGGTGTAGATGTCACAGATGCGTTTTCTCAGCCCTCTTGGGTCTGTATTAAATGCAATGGAGAAACTACGGACACTGACCAAACAGAAGCTCAGACCCTTAAAAGAACAGCACCTGTTTGTACAGAAACACCTTGGCACAGGCCTGAAAGTCTGTATGACTTCATATCTGTTGCTGTTCACCTGGAGAAAAAACACCTACAGAGGACAGTGGTGAGAAGACTTCACTGCCTCTTTAATACGACTGTGCTTGTTTTCTACCTCCAGTACTGCTCAGCGCCCTGGACTGGAGAACTTTAGTCCAATCTTTTTGATTTGAGGATACCTGGTCAAGAAGTCTGCTGTGGAAAGGTCATCGTGGAGTATCTATTCTGTGGCACACCGGTGTCGCTCCATGTTGCAAGCTCAATGCCTTCTGGGTGATCATGCACTGATATTGCCTCTGTCCAAAGAACAGAGTAGCCCTTCTTAGTTTGTGAAATGTGAGCAGCAAGATTATGACTTTATGTCTGCAGAAAAATGAACTGATTTCATCTCATTGACATGAAATGGCTTTCTGTAAGTCGGAACAGACCGCTGGGTTATCTTTATCCTGTCTGGTAGTCTCACATGCTTCCCCTCTTTCTTAGGTAGATCTTTGTTATTATGCATCTGTAATAAGAGTCTTTAACAGGTCTGTAGACATCGTACAGTCACAGTCAGAAACACTGAGTTTTGGTTCAAGGCGTTGCCTGTTTGTTGCCTGTTTGTTGCCTGTTTGTTGCCTGTTTGTTGTATGTTTCAGCTTTGCTTCTGTTTTCGCTGTGCAAGTTGTTCTTGCTCTTCTCGAGTCTACTTTCTGGCATATCTGCACTCAGACACTCACTTTGTGATCTACTATGTTGAGTTGATACTGAAATGAGTAACTACACTTTTTGTTGGTGATTCACAGCTAATTGTGAACCATTGTGTTATAGTCATATTTTCTGTACTGGTGGAACTCAAAAAAGTCCTTTTTTTGTCCTCCTGATATACTTTATTTCAGGTTCTGATGGATCTAAAACCTTCATCCTGTTCTTTAGTTTGGCTGCGCTGGTGAGACCCGGTGGCGTTTCCAACCATAGGGGGATAAAAACAACAACGAGGTTTTAACAGTTCTCATGTCAATGTAAAAAATAATTAAGCTATAAAGGAAAAAAATTAAACATTTCTGGCTTACAACCACATAACAACACAAACTCCTAAACAGATTCCTCTCCCTTGAACTCTTCACACTGCTTCTTCTGCTTTGCCCTGTCTGGTGCTTTTCTCCTCTCGCCTGTCCTTCTGAGGTTTGATACTGGAAATAAAACAGGAGAGCATGTCAAGCACTTACTGACTCACAGACAAAACGTTTTAATACCGAGTTTGAACATGATTTCTCTAATGGCACTTATTTATTTTCTGAATAAAATAGCCAAAATTTAATTAAACTAAAAATATTTTTACATTTTGTTGTTTAGTCGCCGGAGAAAAAGAAGGTAAGAACAGCTCAGTTTAGACCAAAATGTCTGATACAAACATCTTCACTGCTTATCTGACTCAGGGGTGTAGGGAGGCTGGGGGTGTATCTGTCATAGAGCCAATAGCAGAGTACACCCTGAACTAATGTACCACACCTGAAGTAGTATATAGTATTTTAAAAGGATGCCCAGAACATGTCCCAGAGGGGTGTAAAGCCCAAATACAAAATACCATAAAGCCATAATTTTATATGAAATATGAAATAATAATAAGCTTTATACACTCCACTAGTATCCATGCAGGTATTCATACATACCCAATACGAATAACATTATGTTACTAATTTAGTACGAGGACTAGTGCAATAAAATATGTCTGTCACCACATAGTGTGGAGTCATGTGAATAAATAACACTTCCAAAGAGAAGGTAATAACAGATTGGTGTGCTAAGATCTACACACCCATGTTAATGAAGCCTCCATGCTGAGATCAGCGTGGGATGTTTTGTCTCTGTTGTTACCCCGTGGCGCTTTAACCAACCACTAATGTAGCTGTGAATACAAACACTTAGTTCAATAACACCGCACACCAGGGCCCAAATCCTTTAAACCACAGGCCTTTTTTTTGTCACCTGAGGAAGAAACAAAGTGATTTACTAAACAGGAAAACACTAACGGTAAGTCTTTTAGAGATTAACTCCTAGGAACGCTTCTTTCCCGTGAAGTCTTATTGGAAAATAAATTGAAACCCCTGCTTTTTCCACATCTTGAAATCTACTCAATGCATGAAAATGACTTTTTGATATCATCTACCTGCACATGGCCTTGAAACACCACAGTTTCCTGTGAGAGTGCATCAGCTTCCCCCAGAATTTCTTTCTGATGGAAAACCCGTCAATCATCTGATGGAACATCAACCCAAAATGGGCCGAGAGGACTCATCTATTCAGCATGCAGCTGACAGTAAAGCATTGTTGTGCCCCAGCCAAACGTTTTCTGAGCAGTTTTAGGTCCCTGAAATGGTTTTTTCCACTGCCTCACAAAGCACCTTAGACTAAACTGCCCAGTAAAAATACATCCAAGTCTACGTTACTGCAAAAGGAAGCCAAGCAGAGAGTTAAGTCCTTAGTTTTCTGCTGCTTTATCCATCCCAAAGTCAATGGCCTAGACAGCTGTTAACAAGCCCCTGGTCACTAGGATGAAACACACTAACTTGTTGACAAGTTAGTGTGTTTCATGCAAACTACAGCTGATTGTGAGAATGTGCTAACAATCAAAGCAAGTTTACACCAACCAAGCTGAAGAACACACATTTATACCAACCAACTGGAGGCTGCCAGGAGGTTCCTGTGTGACCGAGGCCTTTGGTGTCCATGGCGTCTGTGCAAAAGTTTGTTTTATGGCAGGTTATGTAACAGGAGTTGGCTGAGGTTCATTAAACTTAATATTTGCGTATGCTGTCTATATGCCTAAGCTACCAGCTCTTTGATCATGTGACTGTTCACATGGTACAGGATGTATGTTTCTTAAAGGCTTTTGTTCTTTATTCTTTTCCTGTTCGGCCATTTCTGCTGAACGCGTGCAACAAAGATCTGATCTGAGATGTTGGAGTTACAGTTTGAAGACATGCGAGCTCCCTTTTTATAGCAGTTTCTCAAGACGGCAGGTAATGCCAACATGTCACATACTGTAAATGTATGACTGATGATTCATGACCTCTCCCTCTCCCAAAACAAATTACATCTGCTCCTCATTCATCATAAATCAGCAGAAAAAAAACACAGTCAGCGCTGGTTGTGTCTGTCAGAGCTCCTCACCTGTCAGACCTGCCAAACGTTACGACAGCGTACTTACCTGAGGTTAGTGCGCGCCGCGCAGCGTGCCCCAGGGCTTCGTTCATTAACATTCCTGTGTTTTGTGGCGGACCAGCTAATGCTGCGCAACATGATAAAACAGCTCTCGCGTGTCACCTGATTAGGCCACAAACTTTACTCTATAATTGACTCGGCCTAATTCCTCCACACGCCCGCCACCGTGGAGCTAAAAACATCCCATAAATTCCTCATGCCCCTCCTAGTCTTTGTGGCTGTTTGATTCTGAAGAAGCTTTTAAATGTTTTTCATGAAACTACAACCTCAACTGAACCTTTAGGTGCTCCCAGCTGCAGTTCCTCTACAGACCACTAGGAATACTTTGAAGTATGCATCCAAAAACTCTTGTTGGGTAGTTCCATCCATCCATTCATCCATCCATTCGCTTCCGCTTATCTTGTCATTACGGCCACTTTTTCATGCCTAGCGAGACAAATTTTAGCACCGTCATGATAATTTTTATTCATTAAGTGCTTTGCAACTTAATATCAGGGTGCCAATTTGTCAACTTATGTTATAACAATTATTGTCATTATTGATCAATGTTTGACTTTGTTACCTTAAATATTGGATTAAATGTTCACATTTTTTTATGTCCTAAGTGTTGAGGCAAAACATGTTGAGTTTACTGTGATATCCATCAGCGAAATGCAGATAACCATTAACAGGAGAGACAGCAGTGACAATCCAACATTATCTGACTCATTACCCTCTTGTTTCTGGTTCCCAGAGTTTCAGTTTGAAGCCTCTGACGGGCATCTCCTTGACTTTCTGGTTTTCTTCGCCTCACGCCTTTCCGTTTTTGTTTTTGTCCCTCGTTTCTCATGGCTGAGCAGCGGCAGAAGATAATATCAGTGTCGACTCGTCAGTTCATCACCCGTCAAAGTAAGAGTCAACTGTGTTCCCACTGAAACATATCATTTCACACCACTTAACAAAAACATTTCTCATTTAAGCGTCTTCAGCTGACACTTAGCAGATTATTTTTAGGGTTAGTTATGCCATGATTGATACCTGCGTGTCACGCTGTTTACCTCTATGTGGTTCTTATTCTTCCCAATGTTTACCTAGTCTTTATGCAAGTGCCTTCGGAGGCACAAAAAGATCATGTTTTTACCTTCAACCCAACACCAGCAGTAGGCGATTGTGTGTCTCCTCCCAGTCATGTAGGATGTGACCCTAAAGGTCAAACACTTAACCCCTGAAGTCCTGCTGAGATTTGCTTCGATATAATTAGAGTTGTTTGGAGCCTTTGTACGCCTGGGTGGGTGCAGAGAGCTCTGCAGTGGTCTGCTCTTACTCCCAGTGCTAGAGAGCATTTTTTAAGGACAACCAGCACTGTATATACTGTGTTGGTCCTAGTGATGAAAGACACACACAAACACAGAAGTTTTAAAAAGCTGCAGTTCCATGAGCATCCACTTGAGCCTGGCTCCAAAAACTAGTCCATCCAAATTGGAGAGAGTGTCGTGACTTTGAGGTCCAGGCAGATGCTACTTCATCTTGTTCAGAGGTAAGGTCTTAGTTTATCTGGCATATAAATTATGCCATAAGCTTATTTTTTGCTATCCAACAAATTATAGAGGTGCCAAAACAATGCTCGCTAGCCTCTTAGTGCAAATGTATGCTAGTTCACTACAACCGATGGAGTTGTCCAAATTCAGGGGCTGTATTCTCCTGAGGACCCGACCTTCGCGGTCTACATAGGCCGGGTCCTCTGTAGGCCGGGTAGACTGAAGTGAGCGGCGGTGAAATTGGACAGTCTAGCCTTCAGATTTGCATCACCAGCTGTTTAGGTAGAGTTTGATAAACTCACCCGTCTGCTCCTGGCTATCTAAAATATAACAGGACACTTGCGTATATTCTCGATCATCTCACACTTCTGTTTAATCTGTTTTACGTTTATTCAGCTTTAATCTCAGCCAAACCTTTTTACTCAGGAACAAATAAAACACTTAAAAAAGCCAAACAATAACATTTGTAAGTTATCTATCGAGCCGGTAAGACGTCTCCGAAGATGTTGGAGCACGTTTGCAAATATGTGATGTCTTGATAAACCGCGCAGTTTACACAGCGACATTCTTGCTTGAAAATATCTTAAAAGTTTATTTTGTGACCAGGGAAAGAGTAATAAGAGTAATATTAAAACTAAGTAGCCACCATTGTTGGAAACTGGAATCGGCTCGGCCACAGTATAGATTCTGGGATATGCTGGATCACGAAGGATACACCAGACCCATTGTTCAAATCTGGGGAAGAAGAGGATTTGTTGCCCAAATTTGGAGGAGTCTACAAGTTTGGACAGTCTTCAGCGCATTGCCTTGACGTAATCGGCCTACAAATGCGGCCTCAGGAGCAAGCCTCTGAATTTTGTGTCTAAAGAGAGGTCCACACAAGAACAGTTTTCAGATATGGAACAATAAAATAACGACAGGCAGGCATTTCCAGGTAAGGAAATATTAGTTTCCTACTTTTGACATGGATGTTTCTGCAGGTTTAAGCCTAAATGGACTGCTCGCTGGGTTCCTTACGATAAGTTTAGCTAGCAAAGTCAGTGATGCTAACATATAACAGATAGGATTAGCTAAAAAATGGCTTAAAACAAAGTTTTCCTGTTAGACAGGAAAGAAAACAACATGGGGAAGCCCAATGCCGTTATCTGTGGCAAGTTTTTGGAGGCTGTTTTGTTTTGTTTTTTACTTACAATAAAAAGCTTAGCCAAGCGCATAAAACATTCGGTCACATGGCCCAGAGATCAGGTGATCTCATGGTAACCATCAGTCGAGACTCTAACCACTCTACAGTAACTTGTACAAGAGGTACTGAAACAGTAAAAAGTGCAATGCAACCTGGAAATGGAGTCTGCAAGAACACGTTTCAAAGTGCAAGTACTTGCAAAACGTTTAATTTATAATATCAATTATCTGCAGAAAAGTCAGCGTCTTCCATCCCAAACACAGTAGAGCGCAGTAACCTCAACTAAACAATCACAATGAGATTTATCATTCAGCACTGTGTAGTCTTGGTAACTGGTTACAGGACCACTCATCCACATTTAGACGTCGCCACATCTTTAGGGCTGATTGACTGAGGCTCTCTAGCCCAGATAAAGTAATTAGATAAATGTAAGAAGTTTGTGTTTGTTACTTTTTTGTAATTGAGTGTAATTGGTTTTCCCAGAGTGGAGCCTTATATACTTATAAATATTAGTACACTATTGCATGTTTGGATATCGGATGTTTTTGTTCTCATTTTAGTCAAAAGTTTCAAGTCCAGACATACTGCAGCTACAACTACAGCAGGTATAATAGCAACCAAGTGCTGAGTTTTAGTTGTAAAAAAAATGGCAAATTTGACGAAAAAACATGATGTTGACTCTATGTTAGAAGCCATAAAATGTTAGTGTAAGTCAATACAAAAGACTAAGAGGAAACGTACTCTAACTGATAGCCCAGTTTTTTCCTATTTCTACATTTAATTTGATTACAGTATCCATTATAGATCAGCATATAAGGAAGTTTGACGCATTACTCCAACAAATAGCTGAAACTCTCTCATACAGGTCATGTGTGCAATGGGTAAATATTTAGGTAAGAACAATTTCACTTTGTGCCCAACAACGGTTCAATATTTATCAAGTATGACATGAGATGATTGGCAGTCAGCTGGGAAAAACCCTCAGGCACCATCATCTCTCCTTACAATGACAAGTATGGGAATTTGTGTGAGACATTTAGGGGGCACCTCCCACATCGCGGAAGGCAGACATGTGTCATCGCATTAGGGCCAAACATGGCAACCGTCCAACTTAATTGTACCTTGAGGTTTTTTTAGAAGAAGATGTCACGTCAGCCGTCAGTGTTAAAAACACGGAAGTACTCACAGCAAACAAACCCAAACAATCTGTAATAAGAAGTTTATTTTTCAACAATAACAAAGAACAAAATATTTCAAAAGCATATTCATATGTTACATCGACTGTACAGAGACTGGATGGTGTGGGTTTTACTCTAAATGGAAGGATGCTAGCAAAAAGAGGAAACTAGGAATATTTAAGTCATCTGATGAAAAAATATGAAATATTCCATGTCTAGGTAAAAAATAGAAAAAGGATTAAGCAGATTATGGACTGATACTATACCCTGATACAGTGTTTAGGCCTCTTAACTGTCACAACATCATTTACAACAAAACATGACAACGTTGCCATCTTTCAATAGCTAAACCTCTTGGCCTCTTTGGTTCCATGATTAGGTATAATACATTTGAACAGAACTCAATTTTGCTTCTATAAAAATAACTTTTATTTTTTCAATGGCAGTTTCTATTCATTTTTTATGACTAGTCACGCAACTCCTCAGTGCAAATACTCTAAGAACCATTCGCTTTGAAGAATAAGCAAAAGATTACAGTGGCAGGTGAGCCTGGGGTTGGGCATCGGGCAGGAGGCTGGAGACAACATGACATAATGAGGAGTATCAAGTCAGGTTTTTCTCTTTACCCAGCGAATAAGGGAAAAATGTGTAACGAGCTTGTGAAATAACAGGTCGCTGAAGCGTTTAACCTGAAAATATCAAAGTGACTGAGGCCTGAAAGTGTGTCTCAAAGTGTGTTACGGTGCCAAACAGGCCGCCATGGGAACTCCGCTGGGATGCATTCATTTAAAAATCACTATTCGTGCATCGCATTTGGGTCAAAGTTAGCCCCAGTTAGCCTCTTTTTACATTTCAGATGATTATTTTTCTAATGGCAGTAAAACCTTTTTAGATTAAAGAGAAGAAAACGCCAACAGATTATTGGATTGGGCTGGTGTAGCAACGAGCGGATGACATTGAAACAAACTTGTGTATGTGCCGTTGTAGAATGATTGTAGGTGCTGTTTGGAACCAATGATTGATATTTTACATGCAAAATAAACAGTGTGATGTATCAGTAAAAAGTGCATATATGCAGAAGTGGACCTTTTACTCCGATTTCGCCCTTCCACGTTATTTTTGAGCCAACAGCAACACATCACCAAACTCTAAAAGGTTAAAAGGTTATATTAGTGGGACGAGTATTGGGGGGATCCATGGACAGTTTTCTCCATCCTAGGAACCCCAGGACTGGAAGATATTCATTTAGGCTGCTGTGTTTGGTTGGTTGAATTTTACTGTGCAACATTTTCAATATTTAGCCAAACAAATCTCAAAAAATTGCAAGAGTAAATATATTTATTTAAATAAAGTTTAGAACATTGCTTTTACTCGATACACACACCATAAAGCAGTCAGCAACACTTGACTTGTGCCCATGCTACGTTATTGTTTGGTCTGTTTTTGCTGTTGGCAAAGTGATGCACTTCATCACTCTGAGAAAATGTATTAACGTACAATAATTAGCCTATTTTGTGGGTACGCTGTAACGCTCAGATCCTTCGCTGCTAGATAAACATCATTTTAGGCAGTATGATGGTAAAATGTTGACGTTTTGTGGCTACATATTATTTATAGGTGCATATATTCTAAAACTTGGGCATTTTCACATGTTGATAGGTAGTTGCTAGGCAACATAATAACATAGAGGAGGAGTTTCCAGACAAACAAACAAATTCACACACAGAGATTTGGTGTGTTCGTTTTTAGTTTTGAGTGTACCGAATAAGTCAAACTGCTGCCCTGCTTTTTGTTGTTGTTTTTGTTTCTTTAGCAATAAATCAAAGACAAATAAATAGTGTTTCCTTCTCAAAAGAGAAGGAATGTTTTTTTCATCAGAGCCTCCCACCTAAAGCCCAACACACCACTGCCTGCCACACTTCAAGTATTGGTGATAGTTTGTCACTAGAGCTTAAGTTCATCTTGTCTCATATGTGGGTAAATACTATACATTGCATAGCTCATGCGGCACTTATTTATTTTAGAAGGACTGTGGGCGTTGATGTGCCACGTAGGGCTCAATAAAGGCATTTCAATCTGCAAGTGCTATCAAAGTGTGCGTCAGGAAGTGCAAAGTTGCACATTCTCTTATCTGATGGCAACTTTTCACTTTCACTGACGGAAATAAGAGTTACATTAAATATATTTAAATAAGGAAAGGGTCACACCTTCCATTTCAATGACAAGCTGCAGGAAAGTGAAGGAAATATCTCGCTTGTGAGGTCATTTCTGATATTCAACCCATCATCTTCATTGTTGATTATATGCTGGAAAGGAATATTTGTTTGACCTGCACCTGTTGGTTGGTCAACTAACAGGACTGTTTTTTACTTCATTGATACAGAGACCAAGAAGAAAGGGTCGAGGTTTTCACCCTAACAGAAATATCTGGAATAGGTCATGAAACAAACTAATGTGGAATTTCAGATGGTAAATCAAAGCTCATAGTTACTCACTGTATGGGTTACTACCTACGTTCTGATCTACAGATTTCTCTGGGGTCAATAGTTTGACACATTCCTGAATGCAAAAGTGAAATAGTCTCCTTAAAGATGGGTTTATTACTACTTTCAGTAGTACACACTTTTAGAAGGAAGGATAGAAACTTGGTTGACTGAGCCAAAACATCTGGGAAAAGGTCACAAAATCAGATATCATAGAATTTTTGGAACTTTAGTTGTTAAATGGGAGCTCATTATACATCGACTAGATGGGTTTTGCCCACTGTATGATATAAACATTTTTCTTGGGGCAAAATGTGACACATACTTTGATGAGAATTTAAGGTGGATTCTTGAAAGATGGGTTTCATTACCTTTAACAGTACATATTCCAAAAAAGAAGGATAGAATTTGGTTGAGCTGCTAGTTGACTGGACAGGCTGCTACATATTTTACAGTGTAGAGATTCTGCTGGTGATGAAACTTTTCAACAACAGGATGTATTTTTTAAGTTTAGAGGTGCAAAACCCAACAAGAAAGCGAAGACGTTCGGTTGACTGATCCAAAGCCTTTAGAAGAGGTCAAAAATTAACTTTAGTATCAGTATAAATATTAATTGGACAAGCTACTAACCTATTTCTTTTTGGTCTACTGATTTTACTGGGTAAAACCATTTTCAAGTCAAAATGTTTGATCAACACTAAAGATGATGGAAAACTGTAAAGAAATGCATATCAGATAAATGGCCTCTAAACAGATAATCCATTGAATTTCAGTTGTGACATCTCACAAAGTTCTACCTTTATTTGGGAGAGTTATTGAATGGTTTTGGAGCAATAAAAACCTTGGTAAAAGTTTACTGGAGTATAGAATGTGTTTCCATTTCAAAAATCTGCTTCTGGAATTTGCGGGTCTTTTGTGGAACAAACTTATATTAAGGCCAGAAGTGCCAGAAGTGCTGTACGGTTCAAGCCAGAAGTGCTGTATGTTGGTGTAGCTTGAGTGGTGTGAAGACATTTTCAGTGTTTGTCCAAAGTATTCTTGAAAGAGGCATAGCAGAATCGCCCCCAACCTTCATTGTTACTCGTGTAAAGCTCCTTTTACCTCCTCTGGAGACAGCATTTTAACATTCAAGGTTGGGTTTATCTTCTACTCATGAAGAGTTTCAACGGGCACCTACACTAACAACTTGAGTGATAGCAGAAAATTACATCAGATGATGCTGCTTTGTAAAGGCTAGTAGGTTAAGTAAGTCTTGCACAATTTAACAAACCAGATCCTCGTTATCTTAGAGATAATTAATGAAGAGCTTCAAATATTGATTGTTTTCCAAGTGGATTTTTAAAGATTTGGAAGAGAACTCTTCATTTCTGTCTGCAGGAGACTAAGTCTTCGACCACATATTATGAATATATCAACAAACATAAATATATATACAAGTTTTTGTGCAGGCATATATGAGGGTGTGTAGATATGTGTGGATGAGGTTGTGCGTGCACAAGGTTTCTCCATCGTCCATAAATATTCTTATATTTTATTTTTTTGTAATAGTGTGAATCTGTTCAGTTCTTCAGTTCCACTTTAAGTAAACAGAAAAAAAAAAACTCAAGCACAGCCACACTCGTCCACGATCATGTTTGGAACGTCGCGCTTGACGATGTTGTATTCGTCGTCAAAGTAGAGCATGGACATGGTACTAAGCTTTGTGGGGATGCAGCAGGAATTCATGGAGCCTGGGCTCATCCCCCGCAAGCGGTACTGGTTCACCACTGCTGTGTGAAAGGAGGAAGCTGAACCGGGAACACCGGCCATATAAGCCGGACAATTCCCCTCACAGTAGTTCCCGTAGTAGCCTGACGGTGCAATGATCCAGTCGCTCCAACCGATGAGTCGGAAGTCTATGTAGAATTGCTGCCGGCAGCACAGGTTGCTGCTGCCGTCACACTCCAGACCTCGCTTTCGGATCCGGTGTTTGCTGTCATCCTGCCTCGCCTTTACCACCAGGAAGGG
The DNA here is from genome assembly GCA_015108515.1 of Hemichromis elongatus. Lineage (NCBI taxonomy): Eukaryota > Metazoa > Chordata > Actinopteri > Cichliformes > Cichlidae > Hemichromis > Hemichromis elongatus. The sequence goes on from VUQR01011430.1 coordinate 41,968, forward strand.
CCGGTGGGACTCATCGTTGACATTGAGCAAAATGGGCAAGACACCTTCTGCCTCGCAGCCCTCACAGCGGATATCCAGGTTCTGTCGCCTGTCACCTTTCTCGAACACCAACCGGACAGCATCAGTCAGCATAAAGGTGTGCCAGCCACTGCGTTTCAGCTCCACTCGTTTTTCCACCAGGTTCCATTTGCTGCCAAGGCCGGGCTCCTGGTAGTACACCTTCACCGTAACCTTCCGCCTGGCACGCACCTCCAAAGGTGCCGGCAGAACCTTAAAGTAGAGCCATAGGGTGGCTTGCGCCACATACAGGTTGTGGTTCCCCTCGCTGGAGATCAGGAAGAACAGGCTGGACTGGGATGTCACCAGCTCATCTAAGGAGCAAAAACACATCAGAGTTATTAACAATGAGGTTAACTGTTCAGAATACTCCATCTGGAAAGACCACTGACAATTGAAAGTGAAGGGCAGTGTCAACCAGCTCACTGGTAAATGTTTGAATTGATTGAAATCTTTCTCCCTATAAAGGCAACATTTGATGACCTCCTTTGTACCCTTAATAATCAGTTTTGACACTTCAGTATATACCAATAAAGAAGCATTAGAAGATGTTCCGTGTTTTTCCAAGGGTAGCCCTAGTAAGCTGTATGGGCAGATAGCATCTGATAAACTTCTGAAGCAGTCCTGAATATGACAGAAGCTCCTCAGTTCAGAAAAGAGAAACAAGTGTTTCCATGGATAACAAGTATTTTCCAAGGGGAAAAGAGTTATCATCAGTGGAACAGATCATTCGGACTATGACTGGAAAGATCCAGCCGGATTTAGAAAGGAGGGGAAGTTAGTTTGGGACCTAAAAAAGCACCTTACGAAAGCAAAGGCTGAAAATAAAATCACATAAAGCCTGACTGTCCTTACAATGAGGCCTAAGAGAGCAATACAGGCCTCGGAAGCCTCAGGAGACACCATAAAGACTGTCTTGATGGCATTAGCTTATTCTCAGAGACTGCACATGGACACAGGTTTAAGGACTATTAGCTCATTTGAAGAACTGCGACTGAGAAATACAAATCCCCAAATCCCCTCAAACCCAATGATACCTTTAGACAGATTAATACCACCGTGTTGCCCTTAGAAGTATTCCAAGTACTTAAACTACAACAAAATGCCAAAACTGTTTGGTCTGGGCTGCTTTGTATAGATTGCAATCTATCCCATTTATTTCTCGTGTGGGATTTATTCTGCAAGCAAGTTTGCCCATTAACGAAGGATACAGTTTTGATCTGAAGCAGAGACGTATAAATATCCTTTAAGTACCCTTGAGTAATTGATGGTGGAGTGAAACAGTACTCCACATTCTGAGGACTAGAAGTAACGGTCTAATCAATCAACTATGTTTTACATTTTGGGGTCATTTATCTTGAGATGCTTGTGGACCTTTCAGTGACCGGTTCAAACCTAGAACTTGCAGCTTTGCTTTTATTTTAAATGCCCCAATTAGAAGCTGATTGACGGATGTCAGGTGAAGAAGCTTAGTGCCATTAATCAGGTCTGAACCTCCTGAACTCTGAGTGCAGCTGACCAGGATGAATTGAGAGTGACAGCATTTAGGAGGCCACAGACCTCGAGAGCAAATATCATGAAAGCTTCCCTAAACTGGATACAAGGCTTGTGAGTACACAAAACGTAAATCTGAAACAGTGTCAAAGATGTTTTAGCTCCACAAGCTTCGCCTCATCCATCTTTAGACAAGGTAATCTCTGAGTCAGCAACTTGGCTGTTACATCAAACACTGCCTGCAGATTAGACCGCTGCCGTCACCATAAAAATCAGGGATGATAAAGTAAGGTTTCTACAAGAGGATAACAAAGGTTAAGTTGAGCTCCAGGCGCAGATTTCACAGGTGGTGCATGTTCGTCTGTCACCACATATTCTATCAAGATGCTAAAACCCTCGGCTCGCTCACTTATTCTAAACTGTAGAGATCAAAGCGACATCTAAAATGCCTGTGATGCAGACATAAACAAGCACTCAGTAGTAGGAGGGGTCTGAACGGGCCGGCGTTGGTTTGGGGATGAGATCTACAAGCATTGTTAGATGAGCCAGCTGGGTTGTCTTTGATGGGACCGAGGAAGTCGTGGATTCTTCTAGACAAGATAAACCCAGAGATTAAAGGACTCTGGTATCCATACCAACCTCGGCTTGATGGTAAGTGCTTCAAAAGCCTCCAAACAGACTTTATTTTAATAAACTGCTCATCATGAGCTGGAAAAGAAAGACGGCGACTGGCTCGGTGTTACATCTGGCAAATATTTATCACTTATTTATCTTACTCTCCCTGTGGTCAGAGCCACAAATGTTCAGTCAGGATTAAGAGACAGATGAATAAACCACGCTGTGATGTGGCATTGGCCCAATTGTGCAAATTTGCAAAAAGAATTTCTAATGCAGAACTAAAACTTCGGTTCAAGCTAAAATAAGCCGACGTGACGGCATGTAACCGCTTTAATTTGAATTCACTTATCTGCTGTTTTCCTGTCGAATGTTTGTTGACACTGGACGTTTTCTGAATGGTCTTTCATTTGAAATCTGCGGCTACAAGAAATGCTGACCCGCTTGTGGTTATGAGATCAGTGGCGCCAAAATGAAAAGAGGAAGATAAGTAAATCATGTTCTTGGCGTCAAAGTGGTCAAACAACGGTCTGTTAAAACTCAGTTACTTCTCCTTAAAACAATGAATGACCTTTTGTGATTTATTATATAAAAATACTAAATAAGCCAGATCGTGACTAAGAAATTTTGAGCTTGTGCTTTTTCTGGAAACTCGTGTATTTCAGCAACATGAAGTTTGCATCCTGCGCGTTAACAAAATTACACAAAATAAGATATTGAGGGTTGATTCCAAAATGTTTTACTCCAAATATGTATTAATGAGAAAACAAATAGAAAACTATACAATACAGCATTTTTATTTGTTTTTGAGGGGGAAAAAACTGTCAATAAACACTATTTAACATGATGCTATTTTATGGAGATCATTTTAAATGATCAACATGTCCTCATAATGTAGTAAAATCACCATCAGGCAAGACTGTTTGGTGCTAAATGTGTCAGAATTGACTATTCATTGAGGCCCATTGATAACCTCAAGGTCACTGGCGACCCATCTGAGGACAGGCTTTGGGTTGTGTTACCTCCATCCTCCTTTTTTTTTTGCAGATTTTTTTCGTCTGTTTGCAAAAAAACATTTATATAAAAACAGTCAGACCAAAACTTGTGAAAGTTAATTTGAAAATGTGCTTTTTGGCAAAAACACAAACAAAACCGAACCCTAAAAAAATGACAAAACATTAAAATATAAGAATTAAAATTAATATTTTAGCTCATTTGCTTTTGTATTTAGTCAAACACAAATTGCCTCCTGACACTGTGTCTATCAGGTCTCCAGTAGCATGGTTAGTGCTGGAGCTTTTTGCACATTTACCCTTTTAAATAGGATTTTTATCCATTTGGATTCTGCAGGTTCTCCGTCATCCAGATCGCCACCCCCACTATATTTAAAAACCCAGGAGTCCCCACCGGCTTTTAAACCTTCATGAATAAAAAACAAAAACTTTTCTTTTAAAGGAGGACATGTGAGGCCCAAAAAGGCATTTAAGAGAGTTGATCTGAAAGGTAACAGCTTTGATTTTCTAGCATTTGGTTAGAAATGCAATTCAAAGTCTGCCACCAGCCTGAGGACTGGGCCTGGCCCACAAACCATCTAAATCTACCAACAATGTCCTGAAAACAACCCATGAAAAACCAACCACAGACATCATTGTGCCAAAGAAGCAAATGACCGCAGAGAGTCTGGAGTCCTATTTACCTTAGTTCAGTTCAGCCCAGATTTATTCACATAGAACCAAATCACAGCAGCAGTCACTTTAAGGCACGTCATATTGTAAGGTAAAGGCTTTACAGTATTGTAGAGAAACCCCAACAACGTGACAACCCACTGAGAAGAAACTCTCGGTGACAGCGGGAAGGAAAAACTCCCTTTTTACAGGATTTCCAGGCTCAGGGAGGCGCAGCCGTCTGCCACGACCAGGTGGGGGTGAGGGGAGGAAAACAGGAGTTGATTCCCGTCCAGCCTGTTTTATCACTAACCTTTTCAGTCATGCATATCAGCCAAATGGCAATATGTGAGATAATTTAAATGCTCATGCAGCATTTTAAGGAATGTTTTTGTTAGCGTTATTTGCTTGTGCAGTAAACAACTATTTGGGCTTTTGCTTTTTCTAAGTCAATATGACCTTCTAGAGTCGCCCACCCCTGGATGTGAACAGGTTAACAGTGACCAGGTTGCAAAAGTTGGGGCTGAGTTTGTTTTATTTTATAGACATGCAGAAGAAAAACTTTAGAACTTTCATAAAGTAAAAGATGTTGAACATCAAACTAAGTGTTTTGGTGTTTCTCTGTTAAAAGCTTTTTTATTTGGGTGAATGTTAACCTTTACCCCAGTGACCTGGTGGATATAAAGAGGTGCAAATCTGTACCATAAAGCTGCCCTGAGATCCAACCATCAGGCTTAAGAGGCACATTGGTGCACCTGCAGGGGCAGCTATGGATTTTTACATGACCCGTTGTTTCTGAGAGTGACCCGAATGTCAGCAGTGAGCTCATAAGTACAGCCGCAAGTGAAGGCATCCTCACTAACCGAGCTCACACTCACAGAAAGTCAGAACCCAAACTGTGTGTCACTGTGACGCAGCTGCTAACAAACCAGCACCGTACACTCGAGTCCCTGTGTTTTTAGAGGCTGCAGTTAGATCGCACACACACAGTGATTTTTAATGGGGTGCCAGGCTGCAGGATTCAGCCCGTCAATCTGCATTCAGGCTGCACGACAACCAGCACAAAAGCTCTGACCTTATACTGAGAAGACTGATTCAACACAGGCCTGCTGTGTCACACACACACACACATATAAACACACAGTATCCTGGATGCAGACACATGTGCATGCAGGCACTCACAGAAAAGCTGCACAAAAGCTCAAATCCTCCAAAACAGGCAGGGATAAATGACACTCAAACACATGACATAATTAATGCACACACACACAGACACTCCGAGTGGCGGTTTGTTGATGTAGAAAGCAGATGTTTTGGAGAAGCGACGGCGTGCGCTCTGAGAGACACACGTGGGCGAAGCAGGTGGTGTCGTTGATCATTTTCAGCCCTGCTCCTTTCAAATAAAGCAAAAATGTTCCTGTGGGCCTTGTCGCCGTGCCATGTCCCCGCTGGCAGCCGCTCAGCACCGCTCAACGCCAGCCAACTGGCAAGCGGGTGACGCCGAGGTGGAAGGTCTGCAACACAGCGGCCACAGAGAGAAACATCTGAGAGCATAAAAGCCTCTCAGTGGGGAGCGAAACCTCCGCCGACACCGAGCAGAGTTTACACTTGGTTTTCTTTTTTTTTCCTTTTTTTACAGGAAAGGGAACACAGCACTCAGATTTGGATTGTTCCCACTTTCTGCCACTCACATGAACGCAACAGCCACCAAACTCCATTCAAAGTGTCACAACAAAATCACAAACTTTACTTAAAGTGTGCAGAAAAAGCATGATGTGAGCTTTTAGATCTGGCAAAACCACTTTTCTTTTGCTTTACTTTGAGACTGTCTACAGTGGAAACAGCCAGCATGTGATGACAGCTTAACTGGGGTCAAAAACAGTCCCAAACTATCCCCAGGGGTTGATTCTAGAAAGGATTCAAGCTTCCCCATTCACAGAACAACTTCAGGTAGCAGCTACAGCTACAGCTGGCCCCTCTGCTTTTATTTTGGCGGGGTTTTCAGGTCCTAGCACCAACATCTGTTCAACATCAGCATGTTCTCTGGGTTGTTTCTCATTCAGTCAGTATATAAAGACACAGGCACATTTTAAACACACACACGGAGCAGCAGAGTTGGAGGAAGTTCAGCGTGTGTGACTCCTGATCCTCTGACTGCAAACATCAAATATCAGCTCACATCCTGAATTTTAGGAGAACAAGTGTCCTGCCTCCTTTATATAAACCTGCAGCCATAATGACTCATTTTTTTAAAGGTTGTTAAAACTTGAAGCTCTTTGTTAATACATTTCTGCTATATTAACATCTGCATACTTTCAAAAACTTCCGTAAAACATTTCTCTATAAAAACTAACCTTTTATTTTTAAGGTTAAAATCACTTGTTGGATTTCACCTTGAACTTATTTTCTGCATTAAACAAAAGCACAGCTCCACCTCAGTGAGAAAAATCAAAGTGTTCTCTTTTTTCATACCCAAGTAAAACACGTGATCTACTTGGTTTTAATTCGTTTAAACGACTTTATTATGAAAACAATTAGGCGTGAGTGATTCCTCACCTTTCTCCGCGAAGCTGATGATCTCCGAGCTCTCCTCCAGCACCTCGTTGCTCATCGGATGCCCGTCCAGGTTGGGGATCTCCACCCTCCCGTCCTCTCGCAGCTTCCCGGCGTGCAGCTTCCGCAGGGCCGTCACCATGGCCGCCTTGGGCACCGGGTGCGTGATGTTGGGCCTCTCCCGCATCTGCAGCCTGCTTAAGATGTGTCTCTTCACCGCCTCTAAGAAGTCCCCGTCGAGCCGCCCGGATTCCGGGTCCTCCGGCCGAGCGCCGCCGCCGCAGGACGCGCAGGTGTCCTGGGACGCCTTGTGCGCCTCCGCCTCGATCCCGGGCGCAGCCGTGCAGCGGATGGAGAGGACGCAAGCCACGAGGAGTGCCAGTCTGAGGAGACAGCTATTCATTTTCTGTCTGGGGGGGAGCGGAAAAAACTTTTCTCCCTCTTTTTTCTGGTCACAGTTCAGATCATAAAGTTCAAACAGGAAGACTGAAACGCGCTCCTTTAGCGCAGAGCTGCCTCCGCGCGTAACGGCAGCCCGCTCGGCTCTGATCACTGGAAGGTGTGTGCGCAGGAGACCTTTCTATCACATCGCTACAAGGCAGCCAGTCAGCAGTGCGGAGCTCAATCCTCGGTAATCCGTTTGTTTGGGGCAGTTTTGTTCGGGGAGTTTTGTTTGGTTTTTTTTGGAGCTTCACCCGAAAAGCATCACGGTAATCAGCATCAGTCCCGCAGGAGGTTCCACGTATTCCACAGAGAGCGGAGAAGACCCGCAGAGTCCTCCACGAGCATCTTCAAAGTTCAGTCCGTCAGCATCACCATCATCACCATTCTCACTGTCTACATGCAACCCTGCTCGTGACCCCCGCTGTGCTGCTGCTGCCGGAGTGCCGACGCGCAATTAAGAAGATTGAGAGGAGGAGGAGGAAGATGTGAGGGAGGCGTGCCAGTGAGCGCACCAAGCAGCGTTTCCATTCTGCCGTGTGAGCTTGCAGTCACCCAAAACTTCTTATATACAGGAGAGGGGGTAGGGGTGGGGGGACGGGTGGGCGGGGCTAGTGAGGAGTCAGAGAAGCGCCGGGGGTGCTCAGTGCTGAAAAACTCCCTGTGGGGAAATTAGCCCTAAAGGGAGGCAGACTCTAAAAACCTGAGCTGTTTACAGGTTTGCCCCCCCACCACAGGACTCCAACCTCTGTTAGTCAGCTGAAGTTATCTGTACCTGTAACAGGTGTGGGATGGGTGCTCTATGCATGCCAAAAACGTTTTTTAAAATGCAGCTGAAATTTATGCTGCTCGCTTTATTTGATGTAAATGTAATACAATGTAGAAAAAAAAGAGTAAATGATGTAGAATAAACTTATTGCACCTTACAAAAGGTGAGTTAGAGTAAATCACATCCAGTTACAGTAGAGCAAAAACGAGCAGCACTTTATTTAATCTGATCTTCACTCAGTTTAGTCACTCTCATGTTGTATGAACATCGATTATTTCTATTTCATTTTTAGAACAGAAAGACATTTTTAATATTTACATTATGTGTTAAAAAATCTCTTTATTTTGTCACCTTCACGTGGGCCGCACATTTTACAGGAACATGTTTTTATTACACTGAATGGGACGATGGGGGGATTGGCCTTATTACACCGAAATCTTTACACAGCCGCACTTCTAAAAGTCTAAACACAATATACCTGAAATAGCACAGAATTGTTAAATTAAGGTTATAAAGTTGCACATTGGTGGTCGTTGCCATTTCTCAAGTAGAAAGTAGAGATAAATTACTAGGAAGGAGCTGGAGATCAAAATGAATAAAGTTAAATGTCCTAATTTAATTCAAGAAGAGACCAAATTAGTAAATAAGTAATTATTTGGATTAAATAAACTTTGTTTCAGTCGCCATGTGTCAATTTCTCTCTTTTTCGTTGATTTATCTTTGATGATCATCACAAATTGTACAACACAAATGTTCAAAGTCATTAATTAGCTTGATTTCTTAACAAGGATCTACTTACTTGGATAATTATCTCATCTTTATGTTCTATTGCAGGAACAATAGCATCTGTGAGTACTTTCATTGTAATCAAGTATTATTTATTACATGTAGTCATAATATTTCAGTTCTGAAAACATTCCCACTGCTACATTTATAGATTAAACACATCTTTTGCAAGCTAATGTAAAGTTTAGATTTGCAGTATGACTGATGGAAGTAAAAGCTGTAATATTTATTCTGTAATCCAGCGGACTCAGAAAATGGAAATACTACAACTGAAAGTACATCAAAGTACTCAAGTACTTTTCAGTACCTTTCTTTATATATGAAATACTTGTTGTTTGGACAGTGAGAACATTCAGTGGACTTCAGTGTAACCCTTTCTCTCTTAGCACTTGTAATGCTTTTGTTTATTTGTCTTTGTGTCCTGTCGTCCTGTAGGGCTTCGTCACAGCAGAGAAGAGTCACTAAAACAGGACTACAGTTTGGTTTAATCATCCAGGAGCACAATTTAAAATAAATAAAACGGGGGGTAAACACTTTAACTCTGGGGAGGGTGTTTGCAGTCAGATGAGTATAAGGAGGAGGAAACAGAAGGAAAATCACATAAAACATCAGGAACCAGCAAAACATGAAGTCTGGGTTCAACTTTAATCTTAATAAGAGAAACAGAAGCCTGTGTTCAAAGCTCTCATAGTAACTGTTCAAGTGTTTCTGGTGCATAAAAAGGAAACTTGTAGTCTTTGCTTTTGTTTTATGTCCTTTAAGATCCTTAAATCTGCCAATTTCCAAAAGGAGTTTGTTACAAGCTGAACTTGAGTCAATGACACGGACAACACGGACATGTAACATGGTAATCAGTTTATATAATCTTACAACTGGATAGAAAAACGTGACCAAAAGTATGGAAAAACCACCATTTCAGTCGTACCATATGTTGTAGCTGTAATATAAAGCCTGGATTACCTTTTAATGTACATCAAAGCTTTTCTTTAAAGCCGTACTCCTGTAGGAACTTATTAAATGTTAATGGTCCATAAAAGCGACTTTGGAGACACTTTATTGTTGTTTTGTGTCCTTTAGCTTCTTTAAAACGAGTCGGTGAACCAGCAGGCAAAAAACAACATAAAGTTAGAAAGATGTTGACTGATATTTCCTCGCAGCTGCATTGGAAAAGATCACCAAAAATATATGAAACTGACTTTTTTCTTCATGTGTTATTTTTTCAAACTATGATGCGACCGCATACTTTTGGAAATTCAAACAAATGTTGCCACATGTATTAAAATAAACACCTGGGGTTACTGCAAGTGGATAAACTCGGACGTGAATGCCCTGAAGCACCGTGGGAGCTCAAACCACAGCGTTACATTTTCAGCCCAGCTCATTTCGATAAGCCCTAAAAGAACATTCAAATAATCTGAGTGCCTCGCTCTTTGTAGTCAAATGGAACATGATCCGCAACAGCTCGTCCTAATGACACGGCAGGAAGTCCGGACAACAACATTTGTTAGTAAAACCGAGAACCAAATCAGCTCGTCACACCCCTTTACAGCCAGCACCAGGCACATAGGCGAGCAGGCTGGGCTTGGTGACCTTTGACCTTTCAGCTGGTGATTATCATGAGGCAAAACAACCTGAAGAGCAGACACAGGTCCCATCTGCTTTTCCCTTTTTTCCCTCACATGTAATGACCACACCAATCATATTTTCTAATTAATATAAACTCCTAAATATATTTTATTTTATTTTATCATAAATATGATAAAATAAAAGGTTAAAAACAGGTTTTACTAAACTTTGGAGCTCCTTAAAGGACCAGTTCAATAAAGGTAGGGACCTCAGTCATTGATCTCCGCTCCTACTTGTCATGGGTGAGGAAAGTAATGAAATGGCGCCATCTTTGTTCCAATCACTGAAACTACATCGTGTTTGAAATCTTTTGCACCCTAAGGAAATGTTCCTGCTTTCCATCCAGGGCGTACCCTGGGTGTACCCCCCGCAGAGGGTCATGGCACACACTGGGACAAATGGACAAACTGGACTTTTTTTTTAGTTCAATCCGGGGTCACTCATTTTAAATCTGTGTTTCTAATTTTCTGTTTTTCCTCTGCAGAAGACGTCTGATGGTATCAATTCAATTCAAATTCTTTATTGTGTCACAAGGGGAAATTAGTGTAGCAGCAGGCAACAACAAACAAAACAGTAATATTAAAATAATAATGACAATAACAGTAATAAAAAGCCACAAGACAGTATTTGTCATTAAGGAGATGGGTTGCAGGTATAACGACAGCCAGAGGGCAGCAAGTCAAACTCACTGTGACGTGGATGATCTAAACCAGTAACCATAGACGAGCCTTCCTCAGGACACTTTGGTTATAAATGGACCAAAGTCCATCTTGCCAGCGCCCTTAAATGTTCAGTTAAAACTTTAGGATATGTCTGTTCATAAAATTTCAGCGACACTCACTCGTGTACAGAGTGAACATACGGGCTGAGAGGCAGCAGCCCTGGGGAGATCCAGCAGAAGAGGAGAGCGCGTCAGAAAAGACACGATTCACCCTCACGACTGTGACTATTAGTCAGAAAGTCTGTCACCCAGCCGGTCAGGCTAAAGCCTGTCAGCAAGTAAGAAGGGTTGAATTGTGTTGGATGCTGAAGAAAAGTCTGTAAATAATAATCTTGCACGGGTGTGAGGGCCCTCAGGATGCTTCTACAAGGAGTGTGACAGCAGCATCGTCCACACCTCTTCCTGCTCTGGAGGGGTCAAGATGGTGTTCAACATGCATTAAAATCTCCTTCTTAATTATCTTCTAGAATGACTCCTTTACTAAAGACGTCAGAGCCACAGGCCTGAAAATCATTCAGTACCTTAGAGAACAGCCCTTAGCAGCTGGAACACTGACAGCATGTTTCTAAATCTCAGGCACTCTCTGTGAGAAAAATCCCACTCAGCTGGCCAGACCTATCCACAGATGTTTTCAGGTCCAGGACTCTAACTGTTAGAGGGTCTAAAGAGATCAGCTACGCCCGTCTCATCAGTGCAGAATGATGGAGGAGTGATGGTCCCTCCCCTCAGTGTACTGCTCTGCCCACAACAGTCAAGATTCTCAAAACCAAGGTAAGAACTGGTCAGCATTGTTAGTCCTGTCTGGGCTCATCATTGTTCTTCTTTTTGGTTTAGAAACAGACTCAAAACTGCTGTAAAGACTTTCACATCATATTTGTCCCTATAGGTCAAGTGGTGTTACCAGACGACTGATATTTAAGAACCCGTTCCTTGTTTCCCTTTTTTTTTTTTTGACAAATATAAAATCACCAGAGGTGAAGGGAACTGAAAGACACGGCTTTTTTCGTGGTTGTGGACATGCTCCCAAAAGAATGATGTGAGGTTATCCAGCTTCATGTTTTTATTTATTTCTTCTAATTTAATCATTTGTTCCCCTCCTGCATGGATCACAGTTCACTGCAGGGATCTAAGAAGGGAACAAAGCAGTCATCATATTTATTTACGTTTTTAAATTTCTGTTCCGTTTCTTCAAGTTCAAAGGTCACAAATTTTAGTCAACTGTAT
>VUQR01011431.1:0-14140 GCA_015108515.1 Hemichromis elongatus
ACCACCACCACCACCACCACCACACACACACACACACCGTGACTGTATGATTGTATATCTTGTAAATATCTATTGTTATATATATTATGTATATAGTATATATATATATTTATATATTGTGCCCTCCCCCGCCCTTTTCTTTTTGCACAGTCGAGGAGCGTGTCAGGTTCATTTCACTGCGTGTTGTACCTGTATAACCTGCATGTGACAAATAAAGAATCTTGAATCTTGATGGTGTGTCTGTCCCTCTGTCTGTGATGATAGTGTGTCTGTCTGTCCCTCTGTCTGTGATGATGGTGTGTCTGAGTGTCTCACCCTGCAGGACAGCAGCTGGTCTGATTTATTCAGAGATGAGTAGCTGTGCATCTCCATTTCTCCTGCGATGCTCACCTCTTCGATCACCTTCACACAGATTCAGGTGAACAGAAAAATATTTGTCCATAAATAATTTGAAACACGTGAAAGAAAACAGAGAATGTGCCACCAGGAACAGTTTAGATAAATAACTGCGTCATGAGATGCAGAGTTCAAAGTCAGGTAGATGAAGAACACGTTTGAGTGTTTGAGCTTCCAAACACTGGAGTGGAAGATCTGTTTCTGGGACCTGCTGGCAGGTACAGGCAGGCTAACAGAGTCCAGCTTCAACAGCCGTTGAAACAGAAACTTGGATGTGGGACTGCTGAGAAAGGCATACAGTGGGGACAGGAAAGCTGCCAGGGCAGTGGGAAGGAGAAGCAGTTTACTGCCTGCACTAATCAGTGGAGTTGAAACACTGCTGGGGAAGACTCAGGATGCTTCAGGGCTGTCCTGGTGGATCCACTTTTTCAAAAGCTCCAGCTTCAGTGGGACTGCTCAGGCTCTCTGGGAAGATCTTTCTAGGAAAACTGGAGCGAACCATTTACTGTAGAGTAGACTACTACTCTGCTCCGATTCATGAGCAAAAGTGCCTGAATTCTTTACCTCAGATGTAACTGAGAGTTCATGGAAAGACTTTTATAAAGCTAAAAGCAGGTTCATATGTTTCCATGTCTGATGTAGAAGCCTGAAGGCTGAGTGTGTGTAAGGACCTCATGCTGAGTGTGAGCTAGTTCATGATTTGCGTGTCGAGTGCTGCTGACCTTCTTCCACTCGTCGGCCTGCTGGAAGGTGCTGTAGCCCAGCACCAGCGTCTCTGAGCCCAGCAGCACCAGTTTGAGCTGGTGTTGGATCTTCCTGCTGCTCTTTGACTTGTAGATGAGCTGACAGCCGCGCAGGTTCAACTCCAGCTGAGGCAGCAGGTCCCGAGCGCACTTATAACACTGACGCACACAAAGAAGAAACACAGGTATAAACAGGACAGTCAAACACACCTGACCTCACAAAGAGCTCAGCTGAGGCGCTTCAAAGACTCAGGTCTGGGTTTTAGTCCCTCAGTGCAGTCTGTGTGGATAGAGCGGCGCCATCAGAGGGTGGGCTCTGGTCCAGCTCAGGTGTGTGGGCTCCTGACTGTGTTTCGTTCCTCACCAGCAGCACGTCGTTCCTGATAATGAACAGCTCTTTGCTCCACTGTCCGAGCCACTTCCTCCTCCACAGGTACCCGCAGAGGCGGGACTCTGGAGTGGGCTTTAGGCAGGGCTGTGAGGCGCTCCACTGGATGTAGTGAGCTCTGTCCTTCACAAGCTCCTCGCACCCATCGTCATCGTCTTCCTCATCGTAGGACTCGTAGTGGCTGCTGTCTGACTCCGCCTTCTCTGGAGAAAGGAAGAGGATCATGTTTGTTTGTGTTTCTACGTCATGTTCCTGCTTTCTCATTGTGTGTGTTTGCAGATACCAGTGTTGGACACGGTGGCGTCAGCAGGTACGTAAGGCTCTGCCTCCTCGTACGTATCTTCGTCGTCATCATCACCTCCTAGACCTCCTGGAGGGTGGGGCGGCACCTTGGGGCAATGAATCTAAAACATGAACATCAGGTCAGGAAGACAACTGGAAGTCTGAACTCTGTCAAGTTTTCGCTGATTGTTGGATTTTTTTGGCTTTATGATGAAATTTTGATGAAGTTTTTTCAGAAGAATTTAGAAGACCAATCAGACGAGCCGAGGCGAGGCGCATCAGTCCCAGCGTTTACCGTCTGTCCTTCCAGGGTTTAGAGCTAAGAGTTTGTTTAGGGCTAGTTTGTGTTGAGGTTACTGTTTGGTGTTTGGTTTGTTGGTGGGTGGGTGAAGTGAGTTTGAGTCACCTTTAGTGTTAAAGAATAGATTTGTTTTAAAAAAAAATCCTGATTATGTAACCTGGTCAGGATTACGTTACTCTGAACTTTGGTAAACCAGTAATTTTTCACAGGTTGCAACTTAAAAATGAGACCTGAGCCGATTCGTTTGGACTGAATTCTGTGATCCGAATGAGTCGAAACGCGGTCGGTTGTTGGAGGAGCGATGCTTGTTTCCTCCAATTTGTTCAGATTTTATTTGAGTTTTTCTATATTTTTCTGTTTCTGTTTCTGTCTATATGTCTCTGATCTTCACACACTTACTGGTGATTTATTATGAATTCACTGAGAATTTAATCTTTTAACGAGTGCTGTGTTTTTTTAACTTTAGTGTGTGTGTGTGAGAGAGAGAGAGAGAGAGAGAGAGAGGGAGTGACAGGAAGTTCAGTGTTTACATATGAGGCCATCTTTATGCTATCGGCCTTCCTATTGGCTGAGACCTGTACAGAGGGAGGAAGTGGTCACCGATGGCGGCTGATTACCATCTGGGCTACGTGATGGATGGATGGAAAACACACACACACACACAGAGAGTAGTGCTGCCATCTCCTCCCAAACCTCAGGAGGACTCGGCCTGTCATTACTGACCCACATCACAGAGCTGCCTCCTCCCCCTCCTCCTCCTCCTCCTCTCTTTCTGCTCCACTTCTCTTTGACCTCAGAAAAAACTCCTGAGTCCAGGACGTGAAGCTGTTCAGGAACAGACTTTTGTCCCTTTCTAGTAAAGATGCTTCTAGAAATTGTCCACATCGTCATGTTTGTCACGTGAAACGTTTCCTCCACCTGTCGGTCCTGCTCCTGCTCCTGCTCTTCATCACGAGGAGTTTGATTTAACCACCAACTCCTGAACAGAATAAAAGCTCTTCCGCGAGTTTTATCTCTGCTTACAGAACTTTTTGATACATAAATTAAGACTTATTGTTATTTATCAGGCAGATAATAAACTAAATTCACATTTTATACCCAAACTTGAGCTGGCACACTGGACTTATTTTATAAATTAAGCACAATGTAATTGATAAAAGATAATAATTGAAATATCACCTGATTAAAGAGCTTCACGTCCAGGTAGATTATCCGTTATACAAACTGCAGCCTCACACAGTCAGAATTTTTCTATTAGTTCTGTTTACGATTGTTGTTTGTGTTTATAATGTATTTTAATATTTTAATTTTTTAATTTATATTTTTTGGTATTTATGATTCACATTTAGCCTTAACTAATACATTTTCCTTTCTTTTATATGTTGTTTTTATTAATGTTAAATAAGATTAATCTTGTTAAAAAACATATATATTTTATGTATTGTTTGTTGGTTTTCATGTGTCCCTTCAGTGGTGGAAACCAGTATGACCAGTAAGGCTGACGCTCACCCCGCTCCTCAGCCAAGCAGACAGGTCCTGATTTGAGACCAGCTCAGAGGCCCGGACAGCTGTAGATACAACAACAACAACAACACAGAGCTGTCATTAAAATCTTCAGAATTCTGCCT
Source organism: Hemichromis elongatus (assembly GCA_015108515.1). Lineage (NCBI taxonomy): Eukaryota > Metazoa > Chordata > Actinopteri > Cichliformes > Cichlidae > Hemichromis > Hemichromis elongatus. Next base: position 3,739 of record VUQR01011431.1, read on the forward strand.
CGCAGGTTTAAGTGAAATTTTTAAGAGTCAAAGAAGTCATAATTCAGATTATTCTGATGTGTCTGGAAGGCATCATTAAGGCATACCTATCGCAGGTGTGTCTGTCAGCTCGTTGGTAGGAGACGATGATGGACAGCTCATGATCATGTACTCGGCATCTTCCACTGAAAACATAAAAGTAAACACTTTTATTCCGGTGTCTGCGGGTTTGGTAGTACTCTGAGTATCAGCAGTACTGTGAGTACTGCAGTGTTTTTACCTGGAGCGTCCTGATTCTGCAGCTTGGACAGCAGCTCGGAGATGGATTTCTTCTGAGCCTGAGCGATGTAACTCAGGTTCTCTGAGTCCAGAACAGACAGGAAGGACTGCAGATCCCAAATCAGTTTGGCCAGCACTGGATACAGACAGACAGACAGACAGGTGATCGTCTGAACATCTGTTTGAGCTCATTAACTGGGAGGAAATCCAGCAGAATACTGGAGAAAATGAGCAGCAAACAGTTTACAGACTTTATCTCAACCTCACCAAGTCACAGTTTAACTGACTGCTGAGCGATGAGTCATGTTTGTTCTCACACTCTCAGTATCTGATGTCGCTGTTTACACGCCAACAGACACTCTGTCTGTCTGTCTTCCCTTCACAGTCCACAGACTCCCATGTTAAAACGTTGCAGCAGAAACAAACATGTTTACAGCCTGATACATAAACTGGGGTGGTGGGGGGGGTCAAGGTTTGCATTATTGGGGGCGTGGTCTCTTTGACAGACACGTGGATGGTGACACAGGCAGCTATCTGCTAGCGGAGACCTCTGGACTCTATTTGTGCTGTTGGAGTCTCCAACTTACCACTCCCTCCTCTCATCCAAAATATGGGAAATGATGCTACTGTTTATTCAAGGACAGGGAGAAGGGTGGGGGGGAAGGCATGTTAGGAGGCAGTGAGAGAGAAGGAAAGATAGGAGTGTGGAGGTGACGCTAGGGATAACAGATGTAGTGACCGAGAACATCCATGGGGTTGGTGTGACAGTGGAGGATGCTGGGATGGGGGGGTGGAAGCAGATGACTAAAAATAAGAATTTTCTTTCTTCATCTCTGAGTGGAGTGAATGATTTTGGCTGTCTTCTCCTTCAAATCAACCCCAACACTCATTTACGTCTCCCAGAAAGAGAATGAATGTGGACAGTGCAGGTCCAACCACACTATCGGCTGCTTGGTTGGAGCTGATAAGGTGGTGCATCATTTGTTTGAGATTTTGGGATTCACTATCAGGACAGTCTGTGTTTGGGCAGATTGTTGCTGTTGCGGGTGGGTTTTCTACGTGTTTCCTCACACAGTCTTTCTAGGCTGGCCAAGATAGATAAGGTTTGTTTTAGTTTCATTACTCAAAGTTTCAATAAGGCGTTTTCTGAGCATGTAATAAGAAAAAGAAATGACAAAGAAGAATGTGCACAGCAGCGATTTAGGTAATGTAACTGTCTTTATTCTGAGTTAAATATTGGCAGGAGCCAGGAGCTTATCAGTTTGTATCCTGTCATCAGTTAACATTGAAGGCCAGACCATCTGCATATTTGTGCAGGGAACGTTTACCTGAACAGGTGCTGTCAGACTGATGTTCTGTATGAAACTGGTCTGACTCTTAGATGTGAAACACATTTTATGATGATCATCTGAGGATGCAGATGTGGAGGGTTGGCTGATGTGTGTTTATGTATGATTTTTGTTATGAGTGAAGAATCAGCATCTTGTTTTTCTGCCTTTGAATGATTTCAGCTCTTATCTGAAGTGAAACAGAGTGAGTATTCATTCACACACAACAACAGCTTCATTCATAACACGAACACAGACGGACTTCATGACAGTTTTCATGTTTATCAACCTGCTCGTAGCAAACTGACCATCCCCCATCAGCTTTACATATTACAGAGCAAAAACATCTAGTGAAGGTAGGAGCAGCCTTTATTTTATGATATAAATCATGACTATAATCATAAGGACATGTAGAACATGGCCAGTAGAACTTATAAAGGAAAACAGGAACTTCTTCAATGTTCTATAGGGGACCCAAAAGTTATTCAAGTGCCCTCTCACAGACAGCCATTTAAAAGACCTCTAGAACCTCTCTGCGATCTCCAGTCACACACCACCATTAAGATTTCTAAAACATATTCACTCACACCAGTTTAACTTTCCAGAGGATGAATAGAACCTCTTCAGTGACATCCAGAACCTCTTAAAGTGCCCTCTTCACAAATAACCAATTAAAAGATGTCTCGAACCTTTTGACCATCCAAAACTACACAAATCATTAACCAACCAAGAACCAACATTAGGACATCTGAGACATCCTCAGAGGTCAACCATGTTCACAACATTCTCAAGAAAGGCTAGAATCTCTTCAACCTCCTAAAGAGTATGTAAGGGCCCCTTCACAGAAAATTCAATTCAATTTTATTTATATAGCGCCAGATCACAACAACAGTCACCTCAAGGCGCTTTATATTGTACAATAGTACATACAGAGAAAACCCAACAATCATATGACCCCCTATGAACAAGCACTTTGGCGACGATGGGAAGGAAAAACTCCCTTTTAACAGGAAGAAACCTCCGGCAGAACCAGGCTCAGGGAGGGGCGGGGCCATCTGCTGCGACCGGTTGGGGTGAGAGAAGAAAAGAACAGGATAAAGACATGCTGTGGAAGAGAGACAGAGATTAGTAGCAGGTACAATTCAATGCAGAGAGGTCTGTTAACACAGTGAGTGAGAAAGGTGACTGGAAAGGAAAACTCAATGCATCATGGGAATCCCCCGGCAGCCTACGTCTATTGCAGCATAACCAAGGGAGAAAACTACCTAAGAGACCTGTAGAACACTCACACCTCACAACCACCACGAGGATTTCAGAGACCACAGCCTCAGAGACCAGCATAACCTCCTAAAGGATGACCAGAACCTCTACAGGGGTGACAAAACTTCCCTTAGCACCATAAAAGCCCACTTCACAGATAAATAGAACCTCCTAATAGAACTTTGAAACCTTTATCAATGACTAGACTCACCGTAAAGTCGTGTAGAACCTCCTCAATAATGACTAGAGTTTCCTAAAGCTATTACCTGAGAATAACTGTGGCTTCAGACTGTCCAGGAAGTGAAGTTCTGAGCACTAATTTACGTCTGTTTGTGGATGCTGTATTTATATAAGGATATAGAATACAGAGACAAAGAGTAGGTATAACTAAGTAAAGGTTTTCAGTCTTTAATGCTTTTCTGTTGTTGTTTGAATGTAAACTGTACTGAGTTATCATCGGTACAGCACAGAGCAGAACATGTAAGAACATGCAGAGGAAACAGTGGCTGATTGTCCCGCAGCTCATTCATACAGAGAGGCCGAGTCCATTCAGGCTGTGAGCCGAGTGGGAGACGAGGGTTAAATGTTCCTGATTAACCCCTCTGATGCTGATTTTAAGCACTGCTTATCAAACTGCTGCTGGTTTAAGCAGCGAGAGCTGCAAATTCCTTAAACACCCACAAACCCAGAAAATGAACAACAACAGAAGGGAGACAGAGACGGACGGCTGCTGGACGGACGCAGAATAAAGAGTTTGTGTTGCTGAACGCTGTTTATCTGACCATCTGCATTACTTCCTGTCTCGAGCTTTGATGTTGCAGTGCACACATTCAGTCCTGTTTACATCATTAGTACATTAACTTCCATTCATTTCCTGAACACTTATCTTTAAACCATAACCTCAATGAAACCGTCAAAAACAAATGACTGACCACAGTGACGCATCCATCTTTAAAATATTCTGCTTCAGCAGTTTAATTTAAAAGTCATGTTTCCAGCTGAAAACAGTCACACTACAGTACCAATGGTGTCCATCATAACAATATCCTAACAACATTATGCAGCAGTTACATCCAACCATGAAGCAGTTTTTCCAGCGTTGTCCAATGAGGGGGCGGTTGGTAGAACCAAAGAGCTTGTTCAGGTTCTGATACCTGATTGTGTTTCACATCAAAATAATTGACTGTTGTTGGTCATTAGACAACGATAACCTGAATCACTTTGCCACATTCAATTCAATTCAGTTTTATTTATACCGCACCATATCACAAGAACAGTCACTTTGAGGTGCTTTATACTGTAAGGTAGATCCGAAAGTAATACATATGTGGTATATTTTAACATAGGTGAGGTAATTTTCCTAATAAATTAAATAATCATTTAAAAACTGTGAAAGAAGCTCCAACAGAGGCTGAACATGCGGTTCCTCTAACGTCCAGCAGGGGCACCAGCAGTGAGTCAGTCCCACAGACTTCCATGTTACAATCTGACAGCAGAAATAAACATGTTTACAACCTGATATACAAACTGCTTGGCCCGGTGTTGCTAAGCTGATCACTGTCTGTGAGGCTTCACCGCCGCTCATCGTTTCACAACACGGAATCAAACAAAACGCTATGAAAATTCCCAGAAACCCATGGGTGAAGTCACATGGCTACGTCCATGGTTTCCTGCAGAAAACATCATTTTTATTCTGTAAGGGAGAACGTGTCACAATCCATCCTCCTGCTGCTGTGGAGTCTTTATCACACCGATGGTATGTTAGCAACAGCACAATCAGAAATACCCATCTGTCCTCGTCCATCCTCCTTCCTCCACCTCCTCATCATCACTTCCTCCTCCTCCTCCCTCTGCTGCACTCTGGAGACTGAGCTAATAGACTGTTTAAAGTTTCTGTGTGTTTGTGTCTTTAACGTGTCCACACCAACAATTTTAACATTTTTCTTCCATTAAGTCAGATTGTTTCCTGACCCCATGTGCTAATCACTCGCTAAAAGGAGTATTCTGATGTTTCCCAGCTCCTCCTGGTAGCTCTCAGTCTGAGGTACAAAAGGTACTCAAAATTTATAGAAAAAAACTTTAAACAAGCTCCGAAAACACGAAATACATTTTACTTGTTTCCCATTAATCATCTCACTACCTCCTCTGACTTACTGTTGACCTCTTGGGGGGGCCTGACCCTATTTTGAGAACCCCCAGCTACTACTCTATATAACACAGATAAAACAGCCTCAACAGCTGATGAATTTTACTGCAAAACTGCTACTTCAGTTACAGTAAGCTGAACATACTTGTGTACTTTAGTTTCTCATGTACAGCATGTTGGACATGTTGCTGAGTATTTTTACCTCGTTATATGTGGTACTGTTACTTCAGGAATTTGTCTGGATACACTGATCTCTCAAATCATTTCTGTTTGTTCTAATCAAAATTGCTTTTTGTTACAAAAAACAATAAAAATGCAAAGTGGGTTCAGGTCCCGGTTAGCGGCAGGTTAGTGGTGAGGTGGTCAGCTTTCAGCTGGACGCACGTCAGTTTGAGGAAACAGCAGCGTACTAATGTAAATGTTTCTGCTCTCCTAAATTTACCAGCCAGAAGATTAAAGAAAGCTGCTCCACACCCTGCTGCACACATGTTTGTACTTCTGTGTTTGTCAGGACCTTTGGAGGCCTTTCACAGGCTCCTAACCAAAACCATTTTTAACCTGAACACTTTAACTAAATCCAAACCCACAAACAGGCCTTTAAGAGTCTGTCCTCACAACACAGAAGGGTCCTCAAAAAGTCAATAAATACATCGGTCCCCACAAAGATAGCTGTGCAAGTACCCACACACAGGCGGTGAGGAGAAATCCTGTCTTTCAGCTAATTTTAGGGTTTGGTTTTCATGGTAAAGTAACTTAAATCACTTTCAGCTTTTTCTTGACTTTTCAACTAGAGCCAGTTTTAGCAGCATCACGGCCCTTTTCTTTCTGTCATCACTTCCTTTGATTTAAAGCTGCTTTGGCCACAAATACATACATGCTCATATAAAAAGTGTTTCTCACATGATACAGAAGATAAATGAGAAATGCATCGCTTTTTATGTGTTTATTTATACTGATTTTAATGAATGACTTTAAAGCATCTTATCGGCCAGTCATTTTAAATTAGGTTTATTACCACCATCTAAACATTGAATACAATATAACACAATCCTGAGGTTAGTTTGATTTTTCAGAGTTATCATCTTGTAACTACGAGTTAAACATCCTAAAATAATGAATATAGTATAAATCTTAATGAGTCACAGCTGACCTCTAGTGGTCACATGAGTCAGCAGCCAAAATATCAGCATATGTATTATTGCACGATGTGATATCCTCGTGTTGGCGTTGTTCCCAGATCATCGTATTTATGTTTTTGCCTGACAACACGTTTTTGTAAGGCAGCTATTTTTCGAAGTCGCAAAAGTATGACGTCACAAGAAGGTGATTGGTGAGGTATAATGTTGACCCTGGAAAAACATAAATATGATGATCTGGGAACAACGCCAACACGAGGATATCACATCGTCCTATATTAATATGATAGACAAACGTACAAATAAACATAAAAGCTACTTATCGGGTAATGCTAACTAGCTTGGTTAGCTAGCTCGGATACCTGCTAATAAGTAACATCCAGTCAGAATTCTAGAATTACTCTCCCTGGATTGGTCTGTTACTACAGTGACCTCATAGCAGCCATAGTTTGTGTATCGGGCAGTAAACGTGTTTATATCTGCTGTTTTAACATGGGAGTCTACTGGGACCGACTCACTGCTGCCTCTGCCGGACGCTGGAGGAACTGCAGGTTTTTGGCCCTGATAACTGCTGAGTGCTTTATTAGTACTTTATTACAATGAGGTTTAACATTTTTTCAATGTGATGTGAAAGATAAAAAAGAATAAGTGGATGTTAAACACAAAGGAAAGTTTCAGATTAAATGTCCATTTGTAATCAGATCACATCTGAAACATGCTGGTGAAACTATCACACAAAAATACGTCTGTGTATAATTTCCTCCATGTAAAACATTTTCAAATATGTAAAACAAATCTCAGCTAACATCAGGCTTCATGTGTGGATGCGTTTCATGCTTCTGTCATTATTCCTGAAACATCTGTAGGACTTGTTGTGGATCACGGTACCTTTCTGTTTGTCCATGTTGGTCGTCTCAGTGTCTGCTGATCTTCAGGCTCATATCTCTGCTAAAGAATCCAGCCGACATCAAACAGCAAACAGATTTCCTCCTGTTTCCTCCTCTCTGAACTCCCTCTATCTGCTCTGTGAGAAGCAGTTTGAGTTCTGCCAGGCGAGTCTGTCTGAGTGCATCTGTGACCTCAGCACAGGAGGGAGGAGAGGGAGGACGGGCCAGCGCTCATTATGCACGCACAAAAACACAGAGAAACCTTAAATACAAAGTCACTTTAACAATGTGCCCACTGTTATCATCCAGTACACAAACACATTTAGAAAATACACAAGAAGAAAAATGTCTGCTAATATTCTCACTTTAAGGGTTTCTTCAGTGATGCACCACAAAGTAATAATAATAATTCCAAAGCTATCAGAAAATCGAGGGAGAGCAGCTGGATCACAAAATTACTCAGGCCTCTTTTTTTTTTTTTAGAAATATAAATTATTCTTCTACTTGAGAATATCCTGTAATTGATTTATATTAAACCAAGTTTATGTTTTAAATAACGTATGTTTTTACTTGCTTTTGTTTATTTTTTAGTGGAACACAAATTTGTCCAACTACATTGAGACAATCCATCCTCGGCCGCTTGTTGTTACAAACACTGTGCATTTATGGATTTGGAAATAAAGGGAAATGGTACTCTTCTGTTTCTAACTGCAAACTCACCTGACAATCGTCACATTTTTCATTGTCACAGTAATTTGGTAACATATATCCATAGAAAACACGACCTTCTATTAAGCAATTCTTAACTAACACTTATTTTTAAAAAGAAATAAAGAAAAATGTAAATTATTAAAGTTACAAACGGGACTGATGGGTGTGTATTAATCCCTTTGTCGTCCGCTGGGCGGCAGTAGAAAGCTGTAAGTCTCGCGATACTACCTCTTTTCACATTGGTGAGGAAGAGTCGCGGAAGAGGTAGAAGATTTTCTTGACGGCTCAGTAAGCGAACCATCAACTCAGATAAAACTAACCGGCTAACCAGCGTATTAAGCAACTTCACAGGTCGGATAGACACCCGGACTAAGGGTAAAACACGGGGATGTGTAACCCCTCCTGTCTGTTTGGTTTATTATTCGGTTATTTTTTCTGTAAAAGCTTCAGAAAGTGGCCTCCTGCCGTTAGCGTTTAGCTGTTAGCAAGGCGTAGACAGCAGTGCAGCTGTTAGCCACTTAGCTCCAGGAGTGGAGCTCCAGGAGTGCTCGGAGGACTCCTCGGGGTGTTCCTCGGGTTTGGCTGTCAGCTGATGGAGTTTCATACGTGTGATGAGGATGAGAACTTCCTCTCCGCAGGGCTGTCACGGTGTTTAAAGCTACGCTGGTCTGGCATTAGCCGGGCTGCTGCTAGCTCAGCCGGCTGCTTCCTTCTCTGAGCTGTTTGTGTGTCACTCGGTGTGTTTGAAGGCTCGAACCGAGCTCATAGGATCACTGTGACCGGGTGTGGAGCTTCGTGTTTGAGCTCAGGTTCTTAGTTTAAATCAAGCACATTTCTCTGTTTTCTCTCTGCAGGATCACGATGACAGCCGCGCCTTACAACTACTCTTACATCTTTAAATACATCATCATCGGTGAGTGACCCGAGCTGGAGCTCCTGTGTTTACTGCTGGAGCTCTACCAGAGCAGCTTCGCATGAGTCGGTTTATAATAACCGTCCTGTATCCGTGACCGCTGTCCCTCACATCAGTAAACCGCCTCCTTCAATAAAAGCCCGGTCTCTTCTGATTAGACGGCCTCCGGAAGCTTGCTGAAGGGTAGAACCTGACGCTGCCGTATGTGGAGATAATAATTAAAGACGATTTTGAACTGTGACTCGTGCTGCGCTGCTCTGGTAAAGTCCAGGACTGAAACTGTGGATAGTGAATGAGGAGAAACACTTTAATTGAGGGGAGTAAAAATGCTTAATCCGAGTGTTTCCTGTTCGCTGTAAGGCCTTGGTGGCCGACATCACCTGTGTGTGTCTGTCTGCAGGTGATATGGGAGTCGGGAAGTCGTGTCTGCTGCATCAGTTCACAGAGAAGAAGTGTGAGTGCTGCTTTTCTTCTTCTCTTTGTTTACTGAAGTTAAGGAATAGAATAGAACAGAATAGAATGGGGTTTCATTGTTACTGTACATGTCTGATGAAATTGTCGATTATGGATGTTTAATATTTACCACCACTGATGAAAATGGAGATATATTTGCTTTTAGCATTCAGTGTTATTCAGTTTGTTATGCTAGGAAAAAAAAAAACAAAGAGCGACTCGTGTGTTTGATTTTATCTGGATGGTTTTAATAAAATTCATTCTGTTGTTGATTCCATGTGTTTGTTCCTGAGACAGCGACAGACACAAAATAAACATTTTTACCTTTAGTTTCCTGTTGGTGACCACTACTCGTATAATTCTTTCGTGTGTGTGCGTGTGTGCTGCAGTCATGGCAGACTGTCCTCACACCATCGGGGTGGAGTTCGGGACGAGGATCATGGAGGTACACGGGCAGAAGGTGAAGCTGCAGATCTGGGACACGGCGGGTCAGGAGCGGTTCAGGGCCGTCACCAGGTCCTACTACAGGGGGGCCGCCGGGGCCCTCATGGTCTATGACATCACCAGGTACTGAGGTGGGCGAGGGCGGATGGAGGAGGAGAAATCTGTGTCCTGTTTACTTAAAGGGACAGTTCACTATAAATGTAAAACAAAAAAAGATCATTTCATATAAAACAAAACATACATGATATAAATTTAAGTTTCTGTCCAAGTAGAAAAAGTAGAATCAGATTAATAATAAATGAAAATTGTGTATATATAAAGTCATGTTAGATTAAATACATCAGTTGAAACAACAAATAAAGTGATAAAAATAAACGAAGTGATCCACAAACACTCCTGTGAGCAGCTTCACTTAGGAACTATTTTCTTTCTACCGTTTACATCCCCGAGCGCTATTACTGTGCAGGAGGAAGTGTGCACTGAGGCATGAGGAAATGCACATTATCTCTGTGCTCAGCATTTTTGTTTTGTTTCGGTGGATCTGAAACATCCTTGAAAGAGTAGTTGTCAAACAGCTAACAGATCATCTGCAGAGGAATAGCTTATTTGAAGAGTTTCAGTCAGGTTTCAGAGCTCATCACAGCACAGAAACAGCTTTAGTGAAGGTGACCAATGATCTTCTTATGGCCTCTGACAGTGGACTCATCTCTGTGCTTGTCCTGCTAGACCTCAGTGCAGCGTTCCATACTGTTGACCATAATATTCTATTAGAGCCATTAGAGCATGCTGTAGGTATTACAGGTACTGCGCTACAGTGGTTTGTATCATATCTATCCAATAGACTGCAATTTGTTCATGTAAATGGA
>VUQR01011432.1:0-40164 GCA_015108515.1 Hemichromis elongatus
GCCACACTTTTTCCTTCCCACAGACTTCCCACTGAGATGCCTTGATACAGCACTCTGGGAACAGCCTATCCGTTCAGAAATTTCTTTCTGTGTCTTACCCTCTTGCTTGAGGGTGTCAATGATGGCCTTCTGGACAGCAGTCAGGTCGGCAGTCTTACCAGTCTTGAGGTTTTGAGTAATGAACAGGCTAGGAGTTTTTAAAAGCCTCAGGAGTCTTTTGCAGGTGTTTCGAGTTAGGTTAATAGCTCGTTTAGTGAACCTTTTCATGATATGCTAATTTTTTGAGACAGGAATTTTGGGTTTTCATGAGCTGTATGCCAAAATCATCAATATTAAAACAATTTAAGGCTTGAACTACTTAAGTTGTGTGTAATGAATCTAAAATATATAGAAACTCTAATGTTTATCAGTACATTGCAGAAAATAATGAACTTTATCACAATATGCTAATTTTTTGAGAAGGACCTGTAGATGGATAATAATGACCTGGACACACTGTACTCCACTGTGGAGTCCAACTTTTTCTCCGGCCACCCTGTTGTGATTCATCTGCTATCCAGTCATAGTTTATATTCTTTTAGTGCAACTAAAACTGCAGCAAATCCAAATGCAATCTAAAACAAAAACTGGACAATTAAAAAGCTCCCGACTTTCCCTTTGTGCTGTCTGTCATAACAGGTTGATGATGCGATCGCTTAAAAAACTCTCCCCTTCAATACAGTTGGGTTACAATGGGAATCTGATACGGACGCATCTGGTATGAATTTGTATGAACAGGACAGAGGTCGGTTTTTCTGTCTGAAATGAATACTGATATGGATTTGAATTCAATACATGAAGCATACACAAATAAAAATCATTATTTGTAACATTCTCAAGAGGACTTCTGTAGCTTACCCTAAATTACAATGTGAATATGCATACTGACAAACAATTTGAGCATGGAATAAAAAATAAAATTTATTTGAGGTGGATAAAACAGCAATCAGATCAGAGGGTGATCGGGCCGCACAAACAAAGACGAGTTTCTCAGTGGTGCATTAGATTCTTGTCACAATTAATTTAGATCACGGCTAGAAAGCCTGAACTTGATATACAGGCAATCCTCGTGCAAAGGGCTGGAACAGCAGGCGTAGGAGGGGCTGCTACCCAAGCGGGAGATGGTAGCATCGGTACGTGTAAGGCAGGGAAAGACCCCGCCCTGTGGCCTGACTACACCCGACTCCAGTCAACAAAAGAAGTGATGAGATGAGACTATGACAAAGTGGTAAACTGGAATAAAAAGTCCTCAGATTTCTATGCTCTCATTTCCTTCTCATTAACCTTCCAGGTTTAGATAAAAGTTTAGAATAAACCTTCACTTACAACTTCAATAGCTCTTATTTGTCCCTTTATTTATGACTTTTATATTTGTTTGCTTTTGGGTTTTTTTTGTTTAGCAATATTTTTTTTACAAGCTAGGTTGTTGTATTAAACACACAAACCATAAAAGCCACAGTCAAAGTACAGACTTCTGAAATCTAACCAAACTTCTTAGCATACATTTTCTAACAATGTTCTCAGTAAAAGATATAAATATCCTTGGCAATGATTCCCGTTTTTTTGTGACAGTGTGACATGGGAATTCTGCTGTATTTTTGCCAGACTCCATATAAACACTAGGAATTAGCACATGCAGCTGCTATTATGACCAAATACAAGAATGCGTGTGTGGTTGAATTTATATTAATAAGGAACTCGCAGCCTTTTGAATTGAATTCCCAACTCCCAAACCGTGTAATAGAGTGAAGCACAGCCTGGCAGGCTTTACTGGAGAGAAAACATCTCTATTTATATCATCAGCCCCGTGGCCTAAATATTTAGTGAAGAGCCTGATTCAAAGAAGGACCTCAGAAGTGATGCCCAGCTCAAGGCTAAAGTACTTACAATTTGTTAAATGTAATATTAAAAAAAACAAAAAACCCTGTCAGCTCACACAGTGGGGTCATCAGGTAGGTTCTAGTAAATTATTTTTCTTATTTTGGTCATCTCACCTACAAAGAATACACAGGAAATAAATTACAGACGCCCCTGTAATGTTATTTAATACTTATTAGAAGTGTATTATTTCAGTTGGTAATTGTGTTGTTAGCGGGAAAGAGGATGAGGAATGACGACTTGGCGGTTATTAATTCATATTTGCTTGCAGCTGATTTTATGCAAGCTCTATAACTGATGTTTCTAGTTCTCTCTTCACTTGTGGTCTTTAACCCAACTGCCCTTGACTCTCTTTGCGCTCGAGTGTGTTACAATAAAACCCACAGAAATGGGTTTTTGTCTTTATGGAAAAGAAACCTGCACACTTCTGCTCTTTGTCCTTTGTACAGCTGCTTTCAAATCAAATTTAGTTGTGAAGGAGGGTCATCCACTCCAACATCCATATTAAGAAGCAAAGATTCTGCAGAGAGAAAATCCATTCGTTGGTGTCAAAAGATTTCAACATCAAGAAAAAGGTCTGAGGAGTAAATGCTGTGATGCAACTTTGGTGCTTTCCCAATTACTGAACTGTGAACATCTTTGACGCCCACAGCCTGGAAAAGCCTAAGCACATATGCCAACTACACTACGAATTATCCTGCATTCACAGTCATTTTGCCTTGACAAAATGCAATAGCTCAACTGCTATTCATGTTTTATTCCCGCTTTTCTCAGACATAGTCTCGATTGCCACAATGACCCTTTATTATTTTTCTATTTTCCCACCAAATCTATGGTGATACTTAAACTTCATTCTCTTCTTGCATAATCACCTGCTCGCTCTCGCCCCTGCTCTATTCCCCCACTTATCTACCTCCCCCGCTTGCTTGCTTCTCTTCTGCACCCTGAAACGCTCATACATATACATGTCATCTTCCCCAAAGACGGGCGCGTGCTTTAAGCACAGCTCGGAAATTAATGAGCAATGTGGCGGCCCCAGGAACACTACAACACTACTAGCTCTTTGGCTGAGGGAGTAGGGAAGCTTAAAAGTGATGTAAATATTAGATGGAAATGAATGTGTGTGGTGTTCCAAGTTCCAAAATAAGACAACCGCAGTTTCAAAAAGGTGAGATCTAAATTTCTCATAACCAAGAATATATAAAAATCACAGCAGAGAAGACCTCATTCTATAACCCTGATCAAGACTGGATCCCTAACATAACACATTTCTAACAGCAGTTGTGTAAATATACTGTGTTATACAATCATTATTATTATTATTATTATTATTATTATTATTATTATTATTATTATTATTATTATTATTTTACTTCTAGACTATACAGTGCAGAAGCAGTTAAAGAATAAATCCAGATGAGTGGCCACAAGTCTAAAATAAGTTGATGGGTACTGCATTACTTTGCACACACATGGGAAAAACTGCTATAGGTGGATATCATAAATAAAATAATGAAGGAATAAGGAAAAAAAAAAAACATTGAGCATTTGCAAGCATCAAAGAGCAGTGTACAAAGCAATACAGACGTGTCACTTTCACAAAATCTAGGCAAAGTGAAAAAAAATATTTTAAAAACCAAGTTCTGAACATTGTGTTATCATATTCCCAAGATGACAGGAAATTTACTAAAGAATGACTGAGACTCTAGCAAAAACAAAACAACCCCTGCAACACCTCAGTACACATAAAACTATTACTGGAAAACTGAGTATAAACTACTGTATCAAAAGCAAAAATATTCTGCAGAAATATTTGACCCATAAGAAATAAATTGATTAATGTTACTGCTACATATGTTTAAGGATGAGCTAATTTAGTCTATATTCAGTTTAATGTTCGACATCTTATTCAATGATGTGAGGAGAGGAGGTTTACGACAGGGCTGTCTGACATAAAAGGAGAGGCCTCCCTCTGTTCTGTCAGGACAAGCAAGGCAGGCAAAGCTTGCCTTGCTTGTCCTGACAGAACATCATTGCAACATATTATTAGTAAAGAACTTTTTAACTTATTGTTAAATGTTGATATCTGGATCAAACTGATCTTGAGGTTGAAGTTGTGAATGATTGCCATGTAACTGATAGGAAAGTCTTTTGAATGCAACTCTTACTTTTCCTCAACACCTCTTAATCGAGCCTTTATTGAGGCCACGGTTCTTTTATTTTAACATTATACATGTAGAATAAAGACGACTCCCACTCCATCGCCTTCTCTTCATACGCTACCTTTTCTTAAAATCCTTTGCCAGTGTTTTTCTCATAGATGCTACATTCAGTTGCCTTCTTTATGTTTTCAACCTCTATATCAACCTTTTGTATCCCTCACTTGCTTACAGCATTTTTTTTTTGTCACCAATCTCTGTCTCTTTAAAGGAAGCATCAGAAGCAATACATTAAGATAAATGAGCCAAAAAAGCAAAAAAGATAGAAGAAAATGAATAAAACAACAACAAAAAACATGCACACGTACGCACACACACACACACACACAGTTCACTTCCACTCTGAACTACCAGCAATCCAACGAATGTACAGTATCTGTGTGTGACACAGAGATAACACAAACCCAGACAGCTCTGTTCTGCACCCACAGGCTGTCTACCCCCTCCCCCCCCCAGTCATAATTGCTGGTATTAAATCATACAAACTGGCACTTTAATCCATTAGATGCACTTAGACAAAGATGCACCCATGAAAACATCCTTGTATTTTAGAGTCATACAAAACATAAAATAACATTTTGGAAATCAAATGTCAAGAGAGTAATTGTCAGCTATCAAGGGCGTAAATAAAAAGCCTTCTCGCTCGTGGTCATTATCAAGAGTTAATATTGCCACAACAATACTGTCAAAAAATGACAGTGAGATTATTGAAGAAGACATTGTGGTCATTTAGCCTGCCAAAACACGAACATAATCATTAAGTGCTGTGCGGCTTTTTGCTCAGATATGAGTGATTGAAAGTGTTTTTTGCGTGTACTTACTTACAAAGCTGTTAAACTCATATACACAAGCACACATAAGCTCACACACAAGCGTGCTTTATCCATCATGAAAGCAAATGTAGACTACTATATTATTAATTACACTGAGGAGGCAACGGATGTCTGACTTAGAAATCACCTTGCCTTTGAAAGCCATGTACATTACTTTTATACACAAATGAAAGCTAACTTCTTAGAGACACGCACACTTCCACCTCACACACATCTGACAGGTCTCATGCTGTGAACGTCAGCATTTTGTCAGAGGGAGATCCTCTTCCTAGTGCTAAGAGGATTGGCTGGCTAAAGACCAGTGACTTTGAAGGCTGCAAACACCCTGATGAGGACTTTAGGAAGAAAGAGAGGGTGAAGTCAGTGGAGCTGGAAAGCTGAGAGAGAACCTGAACTGGGGTTAATAATCGTGCTATAGTATAAAGGCTACTATCCAGCACAGTGACAGAACAGCTCGCTAGTATGCTGAGTGAAACTTTATCTGTAGGCAAAGCATTTGCCTTCATCCATTCAGAGGGGAAGGTTATCTTTCTTTTGTGCAGCGTACTCTCACTATGTTCATCCTTTAAGACTTCTTAATGGCTGCAGAGGGACTTTTGGACTTTTTGTCCGTCGTTTGACAATAAAAGAATATTCAAGGGAAGTGATTCGCATTTAGTCCTGATATCATTTTCGCAGGTAGTATAATTTTCTAGTGAATACCACCATTAGCATAGGGATAGTACTCAATACTTAAAGACAACAGATAATAACTCAAAATGACATTTCCTACAAGACATCTCCTTCCTTTGTGGCTTGTTCCCACATGGAGTTCAAAAGGAAGAAAGCCGGGAAAAGCTCTGAAAAACAAAGCAGTGCAGTGACTAGAACTAAAAGGATTCAATGAGCTGTTCCCAGGTATCAATGTGAAACTCAGCATGTTAATCAGTGTGCTGTCCAGCTGCCACAACTAAATGTTTTGTGTGCTTGTTTGAATAATGATATGCTAAAAGTGGGTGTTTGCCTGTTAGCTTGTACCTAACATGCCTCCCTGCCTGTGCAGGTTGTGCTCTATGTGACAGTGAACTGCTACCAATTCTCTCATCAGTGGTGGTCCAGCTCGCATGGCGCTGTTCCTACAGACGAGTGCTTAGTGCAGCTAAGCATCCCACACATAAAGGAGATGCAGATCTGTACAGATTTCGAACCAACCCTTTGTGCTTTCTAAAATAATTTAATTCGTCTGTACAATGTGGCACCAAGACGCACCTTAGACAAAGATCAACAGTTTCATTAAAGTTTATGCCACTTGTGAGCAATTTTAATGTCTTATTTATTGTAAAACTTAAATGTATTCTAAGTTTCATCACACAGCTTTCTTTAACCGTCTTTTTTTTTTTATATTGCTGACACAGTTTTACCTAATTCCACACATCATAGACAAGGGCCGACAGTATATACCATGAAATAATTGCCAGGAAATTAATTTAATTTTTAAACGCTTGTGTTTATTTAACCTAATGACATTTTTTAAGGAAATTAAACATCAGTTTGCATGTATGAGTTTTACTTTGCATCGTTTTTGCTAAATACAGCAATTTTACAGTTCGCAGGTTGTTTTTATTCAACAAAAAACAAAAAAATGTAATCAGGTTTGGGTTATTATGATGACATAGAGGTCTCAAAAACTCATGTATCAAGTTAAAACATACGGTGGCCACTAGAGACAAAGCTCAAAAACCAATACAAACTCCAAAAACCACTTACAAACTCCAAAACACGTAAAACTAAAAAACACATGCAAACTCAAAAACACAACGGAAGTGCTCCAGGACATTAGGGGTAGTGTTGAGCTTTTGTTACCTAGTGGCTACATAAGCCAGGAAGTACCAGCGATCGGATTTGGCGTTTGGTAGTAAAGGGTAAATTAAATTTTTTTTAATTATTTGAATATATATAAGTGTGTTTGTTCTATCCTTGAAGGTGTTTTCTGCTGGTATCCAACTCCATGTGTTTGCAACAAACTTGCCGTCTGTTTTGAAAATCGATCTCAACACTGCCCCTAGCGTCCTGGAGCACTTCCGTTGTGTTTTTGAGCTTGTACGTGTTTTGGAGCTTGTACGTGTTTTGGAGTTTGTACGTGCTTTGTTTCTGGGGGCCATCGTAAAAAAGGTGTCATGTTGTGTAACGCTGAAACTAGCTAACATCTGTGTTTAAGAAGTACACTTCCAAAATAATCCCATCAGAATCGAAAAAAAACAAAACACTAAAAGCCTATAAAAAGAACGAATATAAAACAGAGAAGAAATGTCTACATATAAAACAGCTGATTTTACTACAACCCCAAGGCCCATTTCTGTCCTAATCTATCCAAGTATGAGAGCCATTTCCACATATCCATTTTTTAAATTCTCCACAGATAAGATACCAGCATCCTTGTACAATGCATTATGCCCAGATGTCTCTCTGCAGAACAGCATTAGGCATCTAATGTAGCTTTCTGCACCACAGCTCTGTGTTTTCCCCATTTCCCCATCAACCTTCCTGTTCCATATGGTTATATCCATCAAGTACCTAGCCATCGATCAGCCTTGGCGTTACTTTCTTCTCTGTCTGCTTCCTAGGTTGAGCTCATAAAACATCCGAGACATTATTGTGCATTAGACAATAAAGATGTGCTGGAGGGAAAACCCATTAGCTTCTATAGAGAGAGGTGGCATGAATAGAAATGTCTAAGGTCTTGACTGAGATGATCCATCTTGCTCTCTTGGGTCGACGTGCAACAGCTTTTGTGCTGTTAAACCAGAGTCAACCTTCTGAGGGCGCGGGTGGATTAGCATGTGTATCTCAGATAATGTCATTATATGCATGACTTTCATTAATATGACATGGAGGGAAGCAGTTAGGACCTATTTTCTCTAATCTATTTATTCTACAGTGAAGCACTCTGCTCTTAAAATCCTGGCTACTAATGACTGGATTGCCATATCATGTAATATTTATATCAATGGATAATACTCCTTCATTTTGCCGGCTATCATTGCTCATTTTTTGCTTTTTAGCCTAGAATCCACGGCCTAACCCTGTCCTTAAACATATGCTTTTACCTTTTCAGCTGCTGTTTAAAAATGTAAGTGACACATTAAAAAATTACAATGCACTACACTTGAAATGTGCCTGAAGTAGCATGCCATTTATATGCAGTCCTTGATTTCCTATTATATTGTGACTCATCCTTCTGTATAGCTTCCTCCGATAAGAGAATCAGGACATAAATTATAAATGACCTCCTTCTCTTACTGCAGGGATTCATTATATCCCAATCTGAGAAGAAGACTGCTTACATTTTCTGGGGACTTTCCTGTAATTTTAATTCCACTATGGCAGCTAGAGTTGTTTTATTGGGTCCTAAAATAAAATATGAGCAAAAATAATTTAAAAGAGAAATATATTATAATGTATATTATGCTGTTATTAGGTTACAAATGTTAAAAACCATGCATATTGTTGGCTAGAATAAGCACATAGCCTCTGGGAAGCTAGAAGTAGAACTGCAGACCTTTACTACTGTTAGACATTTATTTATGCAGGACAGTCAACTGAGCATGCATGCTCTTTTACAGCTACACTCTGACATTCATACAGTTCTACTGGGAGCTGCCCAGAAAGATTAGAGACTGCTAATGCTGGTCACAGCACTGGCATGCTGCAACAGTTGGTTATATGCCTTGGCTGCCTCTCTCTTGAGATAACATTGGTATTCTTCCTTCTCTGCCACAACCAAGCGTCTGTGGCCTCGAGGTTACTCAGAGTGTAAACTTATTTCTACTGTCGACTCTTATTCATCCAGCTGGTTATTTTCTCCGTCTTTGTCACAGCTGCCAGATTTGCCTCCGTTTGCCTCACATAATTCTCCTCTCTTGCGCTGTTTTTTCATTTGAGCACCCAGACTAATGTATGCTCTTCTGTGAAATAAGGCATGGTCTCAAGGGAAGGGACCCCAGGCAGAAGGGCAACACACTCCATTTCTTTCTTTCCCCATATATTTTTAATGGGGATGTAGTTTATTTATACGGCCACACGAAGAGAAAGACTCGAAGTCATGTCGTCTCCATTGTTTTACATTTGTGATGTGTATGTGAAAACAGTGCAACAGGCCTCATCAAATAGAATGAATGGCTACACATGTTTACATGTAGTTTTATATTATTTTATATGGATAATTTTATTTTAAATTTGGATTCAAAGATAAGATAAAAGATGCAACTTATAAAGTTGTATTTTATATTCAGTTGAAATTGATTTTAAAAGAAAACAGTAAGAACACAAAGGGTGCTTTAAATAACATGAACCTTATCAATTGTGACAGTAAAAGTCCCATTTAAAATAATGTATGAGGCAATAACTGCGATGTGCTGATTTTATTTGGGGACCTTTGTTACATTATGCGTCCCCGTTTCTCCTTGTCTTTTCTTTTTTTTTTTTTATCATCGGTGATAAAGACAAAAAAGTCATAAAAATACCCATAAAAATGTCTAAACCACACAAAACCATACTGTAAATTCATTGCATGTGTTATTTTCTTAAAAAGTTCTTCAGCACTAGTGAATTTAACATCTACACATCTTTAACATCTATGAACATACAACATAAGTTCATTTCACTGCGTGTTGTACCTGTATAACCTGCATGTGACAAATAAAGAATCTTGAATCTCAACTTCTTAACTATATAAGCAAGCGTGGAGCATTTATTATATATCAAATATGCACTTTATATAACTGTTGCTCACTGACGCATCCTACAGCTGTGAAATATATTTTTTTTCCCCAAACATCAGAAATACTTCTAAGACAAATGAACAGCATGTTGTCTCAGGGTTGATCACGATAGTTTTTCAGTTCTTTAGATGACTACCAAGCACCATGTTGACTTCACAGTTGAAAAGCTTTCCTGCCATAAGGCAACACTTCAAAGTAGCTTTCATTCCTCTGATCACAGCACACAGAGTTCGAATTCCCTTTCATGCTGTGTCCCAAACTTTGACCTTTTTGTCCACCATTCCATCTGATGTGTCCTTTCCCTTCACATCCTCGTCTGTTTCATCAGTTTCCGTGGTCACTGTGCCTGATATAATCTCAAAAGTACTTTTCTGAGGTATTTTGGTGCAAAGTACAGAGTATACATGCACCTTCAGGGCCACGGCGAATTAATTGCTAATATTTAGCGGACTTTGCAGGTTAAGTAAATAGCATGCTGCACTAAACCTGTTAAATGTAGTCAAGTCTTAATGTACTGTTTATGTAAGTAGTCAAGTTTATTCCGTCACACTCACGTGTTTAAGATCATCAATCGCATTTTAATATATATAGATATATCTATATATATCTATATATATATAGATATATATAAAAAATAACCTGAGCAAATACAAAATTTAGTTATAAAACTACGATTTTACTTATTATAGAAAAAGCAACTAATGCAAACCTGTGTGAAAAAGTAATTGCCTCTTAAAAAATAATAACTGGTTGTTCCGTCCTTTTTCACACAAGGCTAGGTGGGATTGGGTAGCATAATAAATGAAATCATCACTTCAAACCTGCATTATGTATTTACTCAGACTATCTTTTTCTAATATTAGAATTAGTTTGGCGTTCTGAAATATGAAAAATTAGCAAAAAATAAATGAGGAAAGGGGCAGAAAGACTATGAGCAACTGCCAAGTCATACAATATCAAGTCCCTCGTACATATTTGTTTGTTTGTTGAAATCAGTATTAACCCACATAGAGAGGTGTTGGCTCTATCCGTGATTCATACAGGTTTTTTTTTTTTTTAAATACATGAATATGATATATGCATTCCTTTTCTACTCAATCACAAATGCCTGTTCTAAAAAGAACAACATTTTGTTCACAGTGACAGTGTTTTCCACTGTTGGACCAAGTGTCACTTTTCACAAACTAAATCCACTGGTGTGTACAGGAACATTGTTCTGTGTTTGTATTACTGCCGTAGCAGTTATGTATTATTGTGTCTTTGAATGCAGGTGCGTCAGAGCAGGTGTGCATCTGCTGTGCATGCACTGTTTCCTAACGAGGACAGACGCATAATTCCGTCGCTGTGCTATGAATGTTTGTGCATTTACACAGCTAATGTACAAACATCCGGGCGCAGCGACTGTATAATTCAGACTGCAGGATACCTGAGGGTAGCGCCTTCTCTCCTTGCTTGGTTACTCGCCAGAGAAGAAATGGAAATACACCCCCAATCCAGCATCAGCAAGGAAACAAATTGAGCTAAAAGGTCAATCACCCTCCCACTCCCCACCAACTTTAATTAACAAATCAGTTGAAAATGCCAGAGAACCAGAGGCTATGAAAATATCACACCGTAAAGTTGCTTCTACCTTCCTATTCAGTGCTAATTGGGCACCACTTAATAGACCAGTGAATGGATGTTAATCATTTGCTAATATGCCATGGCTTTGTTCTTGTTGTGTCTCTTATGCCCTGCTGCTGCTAAGAGGCTGTCCGTGTGACTAAAATCAGCTGTGGTCTGCAGTGTTACCCTGACTATTGCTGAAATAAACTGTCAAGTCAGACCAATTAAACGAACAAGTGAAGTCAAAATGGAAAGGTTTTCCGGATGGGTTTTCAGATACTGAGTGGAAAACTAGTAAAAAGTACTTTATTTCCATTCTTGCTTTGGAGGAAAAAAAGCAAAACCAAACAAAAAAAACAACAACAAAAAGTGCAATATCAGAGTTATCTGAAACATAGCCATTAGTGGAATTCAGTCCTGATGCTCAAGTTATCCCCTTTGGTCCCTTCTGAATGCAGCTGTTGTTCTTCTAACCCACCATTTATCAATCTGTCAACCTGAATCTCAATTAATAGCAGAAGAAGCAGAATCACATGTATTTGATTGGAGTCTCATAACAAATCCACCAAAAAACAAGTGCTGGAATTGCATTAGCTGTAATGAGGAGACCAGGAAATAAAGATGAAGCTTCTTTGTTGCAGTGGGACAGAGAGAGCAACAGAAAGAGGAAGGATAAATGGATGGCGTGGAAAAAGATGGCAGCAAAAAGGAAACTAGAAGGATAATGAAAAATGAGAGAGTAAAACGGATGGTGAGGAGCAGAGGCTACAGAAAGAGGGCATCAGGGCCATGTGGCATGAAGCAGTGCAGGAAAGATGGTAGAGCCAAGGAATAAAAAATGAAGGAGCGGGAGGAGGGGGAAGCAGATGTCTGATTCACTGACTCATCCTTCTGCCCTATCAATGAGCTGCACAAAACCAGCAAGACAGAGTAGAATGGTGGAAAAACAGAAAATAATGGGTAGATATGGGCACAATGCTGGGAAAAAGTTTTTGTTTGTTTTTTTACTTTTGTCATATTTAACTCACATGTTTCAGTTCATGATTTCATTTATTGAAGTCATTGACGTCTGTCAGCCTGGGAAGGGTTTCAGAGCCATGTCTAAAGGTTTAGGGCTCCAGCGAACCACAGTGAATGGAGAGAACTTGGAATAGTGGTCAACTTTTCCTCACATTTGCTCAAAAACATCTTGATGATCCCAAAGATGTTTGGGAAAACATTCTGTGGAATGACAAGACAAAAGGAGAACTTTTTGGAAGGTCTGGATCCTGTTACACCTGGCTTACAACTACTGTTAGCCAAGCATGCTACCACACCAGGAGCCAGACATGGTGGAGGTAGCATGATGGCGTGGGGCTGCTTTGAAGTTATTAGCACCTGGATGTCTTGATATAATTGACAGAACCATAAATTGTGCTCTCTACCAGAAAGTCCTGAAAGAGGATGCCCGGCCATAAGTTTATGCCCTGCAGCTCAAGTGCACTTGAGTTATGTAGCGGGATAATGATCAGAAACAAAGCAGCAAAGCCACTCCTGAACAGAAGACCAATTGAGATGTTTTGGCATTACCTTAAACAGGCCGTTCAAGCTCAAACCTCCCCAGAGAAGCTGAAGTCAAACAATGCTAAGTAGTGTGGACCAAATCATATGAAAGACTCATTGTAGATTTAGGGGGCAATTACTTTCTCACACAGGGTCTGGATAGTCTGAATAGGGTTTTCTTCTAATAAATAAAATCATAATTTAAAAACTGCAATTTGTATTCACTTTTTCTAATGTTAAAATTTATTTGATGATCTGAAACATGCGAGTGTTTCAGATCACCGGGCACAGCAGATGGCCGCCCCTCCCTGAGCCTGGTTCTGCCAGAGGTTTCTTCCTGTTAAAAGGGAGTTTTTCCTTCCCACTTTCGCCAAAGTGCTTGCTCATAAGGGTGTCATATGATTGTTGGGTTTCCTCTGTATGTATTATTGTACAATATAAAGCGCCTTGAGGTGACTGTTGTTGTGATCTGGTGCTATATAAATAAAAGTGAATTGAATTGCGTTGAAGTGTGGCAAATATGCAAAAAACAAGAACTCTTTACCGAATCGTAAATTGCACGCAAAGGAATTAGAAGAAATAAGAAGAAAAACTAAATGTCGCTCAGTTATTGAATATGTATAGCTTATCATACAGTTAGATCACTGCAATAACAATGGGAATGGTGAGTTGTAGCTGGTCCCTATTGGAATGGCTTGTGTGTGCTTCTGATACCAGAAAGTGGAAGTACGGCTGCTTCTACCGCTGTGTAAATACACAAAAAACGTTTTTCATTATCACATAAAAGAAACCAGATGATCTAAAAGTAATATATTAAGAATTCCAAGTTAAAAAGATATTACTTTCTTACTTGCTTTAAAAGTGTGATCTAAAGTAATCAAATTTTGCCCCTTTCTAAACTAGCCTGCATTGGCTTCTTTTTTCTCATCAGCATGCCTCCACAGATATGGCCCACTCTGCTCCACCAAGGGGACTGCCCCAAGGGAGCCAATTAAGAGTGTCCGCTGTGGTGGTGACAGCTGCTCCAGCCTCAGCCCTGAAAGCCTCCCAGCGCCACATCACTGATGGGGAAATACTGTAGAATTACCCGGGAGGGGTGGAGATTTAACAGAGAGTCAGAAGGGGGAAAAAAGATCAATGCAGACAGCGGTGAACCTAAAAGCATCAAGACATCATTGGAGAGGCCAGTGTGACACCTAGTTGTGTACCGTCAGTGACACCTTACATGGAGTTGAGCACAGAGAGATTTTTTTTTTTTTAAAAAGACGGTTACATTAATAAAAAAAAACGAATATACTAATGTTATACTGATTATCCTTCTGATTAACCAAACAAAAATCTGGAATAATCGAGTGGATTTAAAATTTGAGCTGCTCTGCTAGGAGAATTAGATGTTTTCAAATGTACAGATTGGTACTTTTAGCACTGTCAATTTTAGCCTGATGGACCCGTAAGATTCAGAGGTCACACGAAGCCATCAAGCATTTTCCTCTAAACATTAAATCCTCTGATCACTATATGATCTGATCACTTACTTTATCACTCTAAACTATTATTTTGTGTATGTTTCACTTTGACGGCCGATTTCTTGTCAAAAACAGGAAGAGGTCGCTGAGGTGAAGAAAGTTAAAGTTAAAGCTGTTTTGATGTACGCTAAACAGAGTTACTGAAAAAGGCTGAGGATTTAATTGGGGCCTCTGAGATAATGCTTATGATGCAGATCCCCCGCAGGGGTGGTGGTGTGTTGTGTTGATTATGCAGTTCAAGATGCAGTCCTATGTTCCAATTTACATTTTCCAGCAAATTAATCAAATCCCTGCCCACTCTTTTTCAGGTGTTCGCCTTAAACAACCTTGGAGCTCATCAAAGGGAGCTACTGTATCCTACACTGGATGACAGGATCCTGCGAGTTAACGTGGGTGGGATATTTGGTTATTTGGAGTCTGTTGTCAACTCCCCAAACCCACAAACTATTCGGCTGTTTTCTGGAAATCTGGCAGCCATGTCCAGCTTAGGTGACACTGGCTTCGGACTCAGTCACCCGTGGGCTTGTGTCATGTCACAGGAACAGAGCGCCATGCCAGCACACCTCCGCTAGATATAAAACTGGAATCTCACCAACCAAGTCTGGATGCAGGGCAACGTCCCAATCCCTGCCCACTGAGTTTGGATTTAGCGTAAAATAGTGTTAAAGAGACAAAAGCAATTAGAATATTGTTCTCAGAAATTCTTCCTCATATCTTGTCGAATGACCATCCCAGCCAGCTATTTTCGAAAGAAACTATTAAAAGACAAAACAACTGCCTGACATCAAACTGTCAAAACACTATAAGGTACTGGCACATCTCTCGGTTTCACTAAAGCTCCCATGTCCAATAGTGCATGAGCGGTATCTAAATGTAGAGCTGAGCTACAGATCATTGGAGTTTTATTTAATAGCGTCTTGGTCTTGGGATAAAAGAAACATTGTAATTCGCTCGCAGAGTAATCCCTTGTCTTACCGCTTCTTTCGAGTATAAGACGTCCTTGAGTCCTGAGTAAATATCAGGAAAAGATTATCAGTTGTCTCCTGCTACACCTGTAACAAAGTACCTGCTCATTTCAAGCATGCAGGGCTTAATTCACAATCAAACAGCAATGAGAGGCAAACACAAAGACAAGATATTCTTCTGCCAATCAGCTCCCAGCTTCAACTGTTTGTTTAGAATCAAAGTCACCTTTCCACATGCTCGAACGCCAGCTCCTCTATTATGTCTCACCTCCCCCACCCTTAAAACACAAACACGCTGCCTCCACACAAATACATACAGAGGCGTGTATGATACTACACGAATAATAATTTCAGTATGACGAACCTGTCAGTTTCCACTCATCGAAAGGTAATTTCTAGTAAAGCACTAGCACATACATTCTCATACATCTCGATTGGTACAATTGTTTGGAGTTACATACAAGGTCACTGATAGACACAAAGTCCTTTACCCAGCCAGCTTACGATAGCCCCCACCCACAACATGTGTCACCTCGCCTGTCTTGTGCCACATCTGCTTAGTTCTGAGAGCTCGTTGTTTCAAATCTAACATTGCCCAACATTAGCTTGGGTGTGTGAAGCGAAAACAGGGCTCACATCCTCGATATACTGGCCACAGAAAGCTTTCAATAGAGCTCAGGGAGATGACACCACTAACGCAGTGTATTATGGGATCGTTGTTCATTTAAGCCAAAGTTGATAATGGAATACATATTGAAAGAGGCAGCTTTGGATTGGGTGAAAATTAAATTGTGGCCATTAGAAACTCATCAAAATGGTTAGCTGCCATGTTGTAAAATGACACCGTACTGTACATATGACCAAAATAAGATTTCAGAACCAACCAATGTATCGCTTGGGTAGCAGTTGGAAGGACGAAAATGTGTTTGTGTTATCGGCATTAATATAGTGATAAGTTATAATTATAATCCATGTTAGTGTTCTAATTTATGTAAGGCTATGCTGCACACCTTAGCTATGGTTATCTCCACTTTCAGGAATGACAGCATAGCTAAAATAAAATAAAATCTTCATTATTTTGTATTTTAAAAAGTTTCCCAAATATGAATATATGAATGAACTCACTGTGGCTTCTCTGACCGGTATCTGTGGAGAAGAGAGAGACTCTAAAACACGGAGCACTGTAATGAAATATCGTGCCATAATAAATGAAATAAAACCACTTTAGGTCTGAATGACTTTTATTTTTAAGATTCACAGTGCAGTTGGGTGCAGCTACAGGATAGAACAAGTATTTCTTCGCTATTAAAATGAAATATAAAATACCAAGTAAAACTTTGTTTTGTAAGTGCATATGCGGTATCAGTGCAGTCTTTTTAAACTTTAGTGTCTTTTATTCCTTATTACCTATTGTGACATGTTTTGGTTTTTGCTTGAACAACATCGTGGTACCCAAAATAGATTCTATTGCTGCCCAGACTCAGCTTTTTCTCATTGTATTTATAACATGCATTAACTAATTTGTAATTACACCTTCCAGCAAAATTGAAGCATTGTCAAACTTTGAATTAAAATATTAAAAACTATACAGGAGCAGACAATGATTTGTGAAAGCTGCTATATTGCTCCGCCATCTTTAATACAGTGGCCAAGATGGGCAACACCATTCTACCTGAGTGTGTTTTATGCATGTAAAAGTTATTATTTAAAGATCACAAATGCCTCTTTTTTAGCTATGACCATATTACATCTGTACATGTATATTTCCACCCTCCCTCCTTACATGTTTTTCATCTTCCTCCACCACTGATCTCTCCTCATGTTTGCCGGGAACCACCATAAAGATTCTCCACAGAGGTACCATCTTCCAGCAGAAAGCTTGGGCTGTTTGTGTGTGAAATCACAGAACCTTCTGGCACAAGTTCAGCTAACCAGTGAGCAAGGACCGCAGTTGACGTCCTGAGGGGTCCCGGGTACTCTGGTCCCCCTCTGAGCATGTCAACAGTCTGATTAATACACGTGGCAGATCAGAGAGAGAATGTATAAAAGGGATGTGAATCTTTGCACTGCCTCCTCCTGTGCCGAATGCCCACATACCAGACATTAATCACGAGGCAAAAGAATTGTTTTCTCTCCACAGCACAGCACAAAAATAAAACTTCATCTGCGTCTAGGGCGAAAGGAGGGGTAATGTTGCGTGACATTCTCTTCATATCATGGAGCTAGAGGTCACCTCCCGGCACCGAGAGAAAAGAGGAAGGGAGGGAAAAAAAAACAAAAAACAGAGCTCTCCATCTCTCACCTGCTCGCCCACTGTGCATGCATTCATCAATTCTCTCTCTCTGCGCCTGTCCTTCCATCTATCTAGCCTTGTGTGATACACACACAGCAACAGTGTACCTATAACACATACTGCTATCTTTGTTATCCGTTCAAACTGACTCCAATGCCGATACAGACTGTCCAACAACATCCTCCACGACGGAGGTGGGTTTTCCCCAAACGGGGCAACGTGAAAAATCTAGACTTAGGTGGAAGGCCCCAACAGCTCGGGGCCTAAACTGGACTTAATTCTGCTCAGTATTAATTTTTTATCTCTTTATAAACTGCTACTGGCATGACTAGATGTAGATTAGGTAATGAAAGTGTGAAATAGGCACCGTCTGTGAATCAGTGCTCTTGCCCTGATGTTAGCTATTTTAGTTGCAACATCAAAAATATGATTATTTTTAGCAATGACTTACTCAACACGACCTGGTGTATAATATAATTCAAACATACTCATTTCTCTTCTGGATTCACTGTAGTCACTTTCTCTTTCTTCTGCCTCAAAAATGTATCAGATTTGCACAGCCAATGGTTGTAACACCTACTAGTTTGTACCATTTCAACCCAAGCCTTTCTAAACATGAACTTACCTATGTGAATAAATCACTCCGTGTTGTAGTCCTTTTTATTGCTGCCAGATTCTCCGTAATCGTAAACTCTTTCCTTAACCCGCATACAAAGATGAGAAACTGGGCTGTGTCGCTGAGGTCACAGCTCTCCTCCAGAGCCGAGGATAGAAAGACAAAATTGCTCGTTTTAAAGCTGAAACTCCTGCAATCTCCTAGCTCCATCTTGTAATGTTTTGCCTACAACAGGACTTCCTTCTTTAGTTCATATTATTCTTTAATAAACTCCCCGTCAGAGAATGACTTATCATTTTACGATTTCCTACGAAATCACAAAGCTGGCCTTGACAACTTCATTCCTGGACATGCAAAGCTTGGTGAAAAATCTCTTGTTGGTTATGCGGCTTTGCTAGCAAAAGTTCAAATGTCTTTTCTCAGTGTAATTCAGGCAAGTTCTTGTATTTCTTTGTGTGTTTATTCTTTTAGTTATGATTCAAACTGTAATCCTTAAACGCAGCAACCTGCTCTCCATAAACTAAGCACACGACTTTACTTCATACTTCAGGAAATGAATGTTTGGAATTTTTGCTAAAAACTCATCATTCTGCATCAAGGTTTCTTTTTTCTTTTCAAAAAAATGTGAATTAACTTAATTAACTATGGCCTTCAAAATAAAAGCAACAAAAATCTCGAAAAACAGTAAAGCTTTGTCCACGAGGGCGTTTGTCAAAGTGTGTAACAGCTGAAATGGGACAAACTGCATAATATACACTTATTTATGCTTGAATCCTAATTTACCATTGACCTCACAAATGGGGTGAATGTACACTGCCCAGGTCTGCTTTAAGACTTTTATAAAGAAACAAATGTGAGTGATAAAGCTCAACATGTACATGTAAATAACCGCTCCGCCTTGCCGCTGGTGTAAATGCTCTGGAGTTTCAACAGCGCACAACAAATGTTTAGCAAGTTAAAATGACACTATGTAGTTAATATAGTTGCTGAAGTACTAATTTGACAATGACCTTATACAAATACAATTAATAGATACTGTGTTAAACATTTCAACAAAAAAAAAAGTCTGTGCCATTAAAATCCATTCCCAAAATTATTTGTGCGGGTGGACTTGATTTATGAACCATTCTGTTAGTGTGTGTGTGTGTGTTGGAACAACGGTTACATTTACGCAAATGCAATGAGTCATAATGAAGTGACAGGATACAATGCATTTACAGTCTCTACATCATAATGTGTGAATCATCTGCATAATTTGAGCCTGTCTGACTCATTGACATAACTGCATAAAAATAGTGATGGAAACCCACCTCTGTCTGTAAAATCACTAAAAAAAAATAAAGGCTGCAAGGCTTAAAAGAAAGGCTGCAAAGGCAGATAAAATGAAGTTTTAGCAAGTATAAAAACAAGAACAAAAAGTTGCAAACATCTCTATTGATGATATAACTATAGTGCATCCATTATCTACCACTTAAAGGCTTCTGCCAGAATCCAGCATCAATCTTGTTTATGACTGTTCAATAGCGCTGACCTTTCGATGGCCAAAGTATGGCTTATGGACAAAAGCCTCTACCTGTGAGTGAATTGCAATCAATACCTGGGCAGCATTATGTTTCTATGCACTGTATGAAAAATCAGAGAACGAGTCCAGACAGGAAAACGGAGACTATGAAAGCAGGGAGGAACCTGACAAAGCGGGACAAATGACTGACAGGTAGACTTAACAGGACTAACTCTCATCTGGGGGAACTGATTCAACTCAAGTGTAATGCTTGCAGTACCAAAGCAGATGCCAATCACTGAAAAACAGACTCTTTCTCTAGCTCTCAATAATGGAAAGGTAACAAGATTGAAATTAAAATACCAAAGTACAAAAACAGCACTCAGTCACCGGCTGCTGTGCAGGGAATGTTTAAAATACAGACAGACACAGACGCTGAGACAAGTGGGCAGGGGAAGGTCAAGCCCATTCATCTGCATCTGAGAAACGGTGTAGAGGTGGAACCCGGTTGTTTGGCAGTGCCACCGCGTAGTCCCTCTAATTCCTCAAATGCCAAATGACTTTTGCCGCTCGCCCGAATCTGTTGTGATGTAATTTGTCTTCGACATCACGGCAATGTGTTTGTTTTGGTAACTATAAATCAAGCAGTCCTGTAATCTGATCATTACGAGACCCATCAGGACTAAAAATACAAACCAACTACGCAGAGCCTCTAACACTACAACAGTGCTTTGCCTCTGGAGGATTTTGTTTCATGGTGACAGTTAGTTGTAATCCAACCCGCTTTGTGGGTAAACCTAGCCCTCTATGAAAGCTGAAAAGGGCAGGACAGCGTGTGCACTGGACAGCCATTATCCTGAAAGATGAATATGCAGATAGCCCTGCACTAACTGAGGAGAGTTCCAAGGTTTCAGGACACGAGATAGAGTTTAATTGAAAACATTTCAAGGAGCCCAAATTACTTTGGAGAGGCAAATTAAGTGTGAATTCTCCGTATTTAGGAGAAGTGCTCGATGCCAGTTTCAATTTATTTGGCTAAGGGGCCATTTAGTCCTCCAGCATAAACAAATAAGCAGACGAAATGTCATGTTTCTCCCTGTTATATTTCTCACCGAGACAGTCTACCCTTGTGTAGAGTTTAAAATTGGAGATTGTGTGGAAACAATCCATTTTTAAATTCCCTGCCAGACTGAGCCTCTTAGCCCACCCACATTCCCTGCCATTGGCGGTCAATAATCTGCCCAATGAGGAAACATTAGCTGTCATGCGAAAGACGAAGAGGAGGAGGTGGATAGGGTGAAGCTTGTAGAGGATGGGCGACTGAGTGATTTGCCTTACATACAGGCCATGAGATAAGCCTCTTGGTTTCCCCCTTGGCAGATAAAGGCCCCCACATTACAGTTATCACCGCAGACAGATTATAGACTCCACTCTCTCTGTAAGTACAGGATGACGGTGAATAGGCCTTCACTGTGCCACTACCATTATGAATGCTCCACTTGCACTGTTCTCCACTGCAATCAATCAAGTTTACAGCCAATTCGAGTTATTGCTTTCACTTGAATCTCTCCGAGTATTGACCTGGACTTTTCCTTTATCCCACGAGGGAACCAGCACTCACCTAATCTGCACATCATACGATAAGATGACTGGAAGTGCACTATACGCTACAATATGTGATCTTCTATGTTGTTCCGATTACCATGTTGGAAACGATGAAACAAACACCCAAAATAATTGCAGACAAACAGTTGATAGTCCCGTAGAGTTTTGTCGCATTCAGTAGCGTGGTCAGAGATCAAAGGGACACGTATCAATCCACATTTCACATATGTCAAGTGGACTGAAAAGGTTTAAGGCTCTGTTGCCCAGAAGCTGAGTTTGGCTTTGGTTAGTCCCAAATGGGATAGTCACCTGGGCGCACTTCTGAATAACCTATTTCCACACTGAAATGACTGATGAGGTGGGATAGCATAGCAGCAGCACAGAGTAGAGAGCGGAGCAGAGTGCAAAGTAGCAGGGGTTCGCCTATCTCTAGTTCTGCTCCAGTAGCGCCTTGGTTCATCTCTACAGCTCCCCAAAGACCCTGGGGAGGAGATTTAAGTGTGTCAAGGCTCTGTGTGCAAGGAGATGAGTTAAGGTTTCAAACACACACTACTGAGACTCTATCTCTGTCAGTAGTTCTCTCTCTCCTTCCCTTACCAACCTGCCTTCGCCTTCCCTGCTGTGCAAGCTCTCCTTATTTTCCATACTCTATTAATCTCCACTCTTCACCATTCTTTCTCATTTCCACCAGATACCTCATCTTCCCCTCCCTCCTTCTCCGATATGGATGCTCCATGCAGGGATGACTTGTGGGCACATTAGAGGTAGTGGCAGGGGAGGATGATGCTGATTGATGTTACGTCTGTCAGTCATCACAGCCCTGACACAGATGTGTCACTGAGCTCTTTGAAGTTCACCTGAACTCTGCAAAGTTACTTTCTACAGGCAGAACACGTGTGGGCGTCCGCATATGTGCACACGTGGATATTTGCGATACAGGGTATGAGCACGTGCTGCCGGGGGGTTTCTTTTTGACAAACATCTTTAGTAAATCTTTATTTTCACATCGTGACATATTACCGCAGTCATAATACATGCTTACGCTTAAGCGTCACATCGCATTTTGCTGAACCTCTTTAACAAAGCAAGTGAGTTTAGAAAATACATGAATAATTAAAAGAAGGCCCCAAAACATTTGTGGTCCTGAAGGACCGCATGAAAAAAAATGAGTTGGTATAAAATAAGTGTATCCAGTACTGTGTCCAGTCCCACGGGTTATGCCTTCAGATAATAAGATGGACAAAATGAGAGCTGACAACAAACGGCTCCTTTCTGACAACCTGCTTGCTGTGAGTGCTCTCAGTCAAGGAAACTGCATTTAAATATTTGAAGGCAACATAACAATAAAAAGCTTTTTTAAATATAATACAATGTCAGATGAAGCCAAGCAGCAGACCCACTGAGAAAAGCTAGCTCTATAGATACATGTTAAATGACCCATATAGTGTTCTCTGCGTGGGAAGAAATAAGACAATGAGCCACATTCATATAGCCAGAAAGCTCATAAAAGTATCTTCATCTGTCTCCTAGAACTTGTTCGGGTTAGGCAGCGCAGCAGAGGTGAGGGTTTTCCAAAGTGTCTCTCATGCATAATATAACCCACTTTGTTTATTAATGCCCAGCACTCCCACTAGAGACTGAAATACTTGGCGTGGACCCCACATTGTCTGCTTTAATATTTGAAAGATAAATAATTAAAGTGGGCTTACATCAGTGCACCCTCTGGTCTGGTTCCTTTATCTTTGCCGTCTGTAATGCTAAGGCGTTGGTTGCCCCTGCCGATGACACACTCCCACTGATGCATCTATAGTGTTTTCATAAGTAAATCTATGACATACATTAAATAACCTTTTAACCCTCCGCTCTTGATTTGTTTTTGTTTTACAAGAAAGAGACTTGTTGTTTTCCATGTCCAACATATTGTACATATACATCAATGAGGCACTAAGCAAGGATTGGGTGGGCATATGGTTGTGGTAGAAAGCCAGCCAATTACCTGGATAGAAAACTAATATAAAATCTGGGCAGTATCACGCTTCCCACTTTAATTAGAGTGTTTGTTTCGTTTAAGGGGAACTTTTGAATTTCAGCACCTTTGTATGATATGTTGAAAAGGTATTTTAAAAAATAACTGAAGCAGCAGAATCATCAATACAGTAGACTAGTTGACTTTCCTCCAACTGTAAAATGTCATTTTTTTCCTGTTTAACTTTTTATTTGGACACATTTTACAAAATTCTATTCAGGTTTAACAAAAGTCAAATTCTACCTTAAAATGTGTCACAGCTGTCATGAAAAGGCAGTTAAGTCTTGTTGAATGTCTGCTCTCGCAAGCTCTGGCTAATTACCTATCAGTGCTCATCAGCATCTTACATTTAAAATAAGGGGGTGTGCCTATCTAAAACGATAGGGTAACAATTCCACAAGACATAGTTGAGCCTGAAAAAAACTTCAGATGCCCTGAAAAGTAATTAAGTCAGCCAGCCAAAGATAGTCTTTTAGACATCAGCCGGCACATAGTTTGATATAAAAATGGAAGTGAAACCTGAAAAATGCACCTTCCTGCATGAAACTACATGTAAAAATTAAAAACAAAAAAACCCACTAGCTTAAAGTATGGCTGAAGACACAGCGGGAATATTACGGGGAACAGTTAAATTCAATTAAATGAAGTTGATTACATGCTTGCTGGATTTTGGGAATTTTTTTGGGAAAGGTGTAGTCTGGCACTTTTGGCATATGCGTTTCCTTTCAGCGTAGCTCAGGTGTTAAAAAAAGGTGGGAGGCTGGGTGTGTGAGCGCAGGACAGAAAATGTCAAACCAGCTAGCTTATCTTAACTGGCCAGAACACCTGAGGCGTTCTTTCTGTTCCTCATCACGATGCGCATGTCCGTGCATGTGGTTGTGTGCCTTGGACTTCTTGTGGAGGGAGAATCATGAATACTAATAGTGTTCTCTGAAAGAGAAGGGCTGTGACTTGACTCTCAAAGGATTGCGCTCAAACGAGTGCACAGATACATACACACAAACACACACACACACACACTGCAACTGACCTCCCCCTGCAGCCCAGAGATAAAGTGGTGATTATCAAACATAGCAGCTTGTCATTAGCACAGTAACCAGTGATATAGGCCATTGGTGAAAGACAAGGACAGGGCTTGAGTCAAGAGGGCCACACACTGGGTGGTTCTCAGCAAGGATGGAGCTTGGGCATTAAAAATCAGAGGGCTAGTGAACCTGCTTGTCCAGGATAGGACAGCTGAATGGGTGCATGCAGCAGCTGACCTCATCGGTATGCATGTATGGTCAAGCCAAACAAATCTTAGCACACTGAGGACTACAAGGAGTGAGTGTTCTTTTAAGGAAAAATGGACTGAGTTGTGCAGAAATTATAGCTCTAAAAGAAGAGGCGGCACAAAGAGAAAGAGGATTTCAACATCTTGTCGCATGATAAGCCTAACAGATAACGGTAATGTAGAATTACGATCCAGTAATTAAAACAATGATGAAACCCAAAATGACACTAGAATTATAATGGTTATTATATATTATACTAATTTAAAAAATAAAGCTATTAAAAATATAATAATGATATTTATATATTCATCTTCACTTACTTCAAGAGCAGTAAATGTATGTGTGTGACTGGATGCATGAGGATTAGAGTAGAAAAGCACTACATCAGTAGCAGTCGATTTACCGTTCTGTAGGTTTCTCTGCTCCTTCTTCCTGATGTGCTTGTCCCGTGGGATTGCCATGTCTATCGCAACTTCTGCTTCTACTCTTTGTCAACCACCACTATGTCCTGTTAGCTGGCCAGCGGCTGTTTGTCTGTCTGGAACCTGAAGTCCCACAGGACCTGCTGTTCTCAAATACTTTGGGTGGTGTCTCCCATCGAGACTCCTAGTCCATATGCTCACAGATGTACACTATCCCAACCATTTGGACGAATTCAGAATTCCCTAACAGACCTCAGTGAATCGTTTTTACTTTTGTTGCCAGTGGCATCCATCTCCTCCTGTGGCCGGCGTATTATTTTCAGCAAATGACCAACAGAGCATATGCACTGATGCCTTGGATCGTACTCCTACCATTCAGCTGGTTTCTCAGCACCTGTCTTACCTTCTGGAGGTATTTAGCTGTAGCTGATCTTTGTGTATCTTTATGCCATAATCAAAGCTTCCTTGGAGAAAACAATGTGTTTTCTTTTGCTGGAAATGTTTGCATGTTTACCCATAAAAGAAAATAAGTCTGCGTCATATGCTTTTCACAATACACACACGCACACACACACACAAAAACACTATAACCACAGGCGAGGCTGAAAGGCCCAGGTGATGTGGAGCAGTTGTAATTATAGTCCTGTCTAAACCACAAATTATAAGATGGCTTGAGGTGATTGAGGTTAAGTTTTCATTTCCTGCCTACATTCCATTTATGTTCCTACAAATACACCTGAGGTTGAGTCTGACCTCATTTCCAAGATGACCGTTATGAAGGGCAGACAAAGAAATAAATGATGCTGACGATTACTGAAGTTTAGCCAGAATTTAGAGAGATTCTATAGTATTTATAAAAAAAACTTGAGGGTACATGCAAATGCACATATTAGTAAACAAATGCACTAATGAAAAGCAATATTCAACTCCCATCTGTCTCCACACACTGTTGAGGAATTTGAAGGATGGAGCCTTGTCAAAGCTTTTTCAACTGGATTGAGATCCACCACTGCATTTACTATTAAGGTAAAAGCTGATGTCTCCCTATATTCCTTCCCTTGCATGCAACCCTATAACAAAAATGACTGGTGATGTTTGCTGGTTTTCTTCAGCAAATTCCAAAGAAACATCATATTCTTCATTGGAATGGTATCAGACAAAAGTCAAAGCATAATCTCCTTAGTCGGTGCATATTTGTGATTCATGATATTCATCAACGGTCCATGTCTGCTCCCGTTTAGCTCACTTTAACTTTGTGTTCTTCTGTTAGATTTTCTTTTAGGATTTTCCGTATGTAAATCTCTGTACTTACAGTTTTGTGCCACAAACACTTGCTCTACCCTTTAGTTTCTTTTCCAACAGACTGGCGCCGCATCTGCAGTCATGGGAATGCTGCACTGGTCTGTTGTTGGGAAGAAAGAGTCAGCCATGAAAGCAAATGACTGTCAATTAGTCAGACTGCCTCTAATCCACCACATCAAAAGATTTGTTCGTTCTGACTGCTTAGGAGGTTCAGATCCAGGACATGCTGGACAGACTGCATCACTTGGCTGGTTTGGGAATGCCTCAGCGTCCCCCCAGGATAGCTGGAGCAGGAAGTGCCAGGAGAAAGGGAGGTTTGGGTGTGTTTACTTAAACTACTCCCCCCATAACCCAGACATGGATGGATGTGTTCCATCATTTTGCTTGTACTTGCTCCATATTTTGAAAATTTCCGACTGGCAATAGCCAACATATTTTGCCACCCTCCGATTGGATTTTTTCTTTAGGAACTGGATAATCCTGTCCAGCATGTCAACTTGTTGAAGCCATGCTTTCTTTCAATCAGCCTAATTCAACAGCTTATTTACACTATTTTACACTTCTTTTTTTTACTAGTACAGGTATTCGTTTTCATGAGGTAATTACATATTTTTTTAAGGAAAACTGACTGATTCTATTTATACCATATGATGGCTTTGATCTGTGGATTGGTCCTCTCCTCTTTAAAGTTTATACATTTTTACTTATTTTCTTTATTTTAGATTTGTCTAGTCTAAGGACATTTTCGCACTTTGCATCAATTCTTCCTAAATGAGCTGAATCCCAGAAAAGGTGGTGACTTCTGGAACCTGTTTAGTTGTCT
This sequence comes from Hemichromis elongatus, assembly GCA_015108515.1. Lineage (NCBI taxonomy): Eukaryota > Metazoa > Chordata > Actinopteri > Cichliformes > Cichlidae > Hemichromis > Hemichromis elongatus. The sequence continues at coordinate 27,230 of VUQR01011432.1, forward strand.
TGTCCTTTTTTAGGAGGGTAGCAATTTAAATTGCATTTCTGAATACATCAATGAAGTTTTCTCACTTTCCATGTCATAATGTAGTGTATATTTTTAAAGCAGTGCCTGCTCACTTCTGTTCTACACTGTATTTCTTAAACAAAACGAACATTTATTCATTTTCTCCTTTGCCCTTTGTTGTATTTGCAATGAAAAATAGGCTTTATTTGATTAGTAAATTTAATATAATTTTTAAGTCATTTTGATACATCCCCAATTTTTCATAAACAGGGTATTAGGTATACAACCAGCACACTTCCGGCGACCCTCACCGAATATCTTCCATCAGCTGATCTACACAGAAGTCGAATGTCTTGAAGGCTCCCCAAACACATCAAAGACAGCCAGAATAAAAAAAGGGGCTTTTTTTATCCCCTGAGTCATATGCACTGAAATGTTCAGGCGTGGACTACCCTGCGTGGTAAACATTTTCTTTGTCACCAATCCAAAGTCATACAAAGTGTGCATAAGTGTGTGACTGGTGGCAAGCACAGGTGAGCCGGTCGACGTGACAACAAAACCACGGTCATGCCACTGGTGCACATCAATGATGATCACACATGTAAATAGGCCCTTGGCAAGGCTTATTGGCTTTTATTTGCAATGATGCAGGATGTCGATACCTCAGTGCAATCGCTTCCTAATTCCAGTCCTAGCATTTTCACACATCCTTAAAAAGTATTTTGATTGACAAATACTAATTCAGCCTAATATAACTTTTTGTACTTATAAATTAAAATTTCCCTATCTAATTCATATACTGATATGTTAGCAATGTATATGTGTAGGTATAACTTAACAGGCAAATAGGCCAGCACAGCCTTCCAGCCTGTGGCCTTCAGAGAGTGTTAAAATCTAGAGTTAAAGGCAGGTCATTTGTCTGTGGTCAACAAAAAATCAGAACACAAACGCTTCTCAGTACATGAAAGCAAAAAGCAAAGTAAAAGCGCCTGGAAAAAACACAGCGGACCATCTATCAACAGCAAATGACATCGTGCCCCAAACCATCACAGACTACAGCAATTTCACACTGGCCTTTAAACACTCTTCTTTTCTGCTAGACTCTAGGACGCCGATTTCCAAATGAAACATCAAATTTCACTTTTACTTGATAAAGAGAATTTTGGACCAGTTCTTTTTTTTGACTCAGGTAATTGTTCGACATTCGATGATCAGCGTTCATCATCTGGGCGACAGTCAAGTCAGCAGCCGTCCATGATCATAGCTGTGTGTACCGAAGAAGACTGAGAGATACACTGTATCAAAATTTATCTATACTCAAAATTGAAATTTTCAAATATTTCAGATACTGGAACTCTGATTTTTATAAACTGTAGTCCATAATCATTCAAACTGAAATTCAAAGGCTTTAAGTTTACTTTACGTGTAAACGATCTAGAAAATCTTAAGGTTTACATTTTTTAATATAATTATGAAAAAAAAATACACAACTGTTATGTATTCTATTAATATTAATGTATTGGTAATTATGATAATATACAAATTGCTATATGTGGTGTTGGAAGATACTTGTAGTGTATGACTGGTGTTCTGCCTAGTCATAGATAGATAGGTGTAGGCAAGCAAGTGAGCACAGCATATCTATGCAGGAGCCCATCCTGATACATGCAGCATTACAATGACAAAGCCGGACGAGAACATCAGATAATGCTTGAGCCTTGAATGCTAAAAGCCAGAGCTGGGCACGGGGCCACGCTGACGGTTTAATGAATTATAGGTGCCTACTTGCCTACTAGATGGAAATAGCTTGGCAGTTGTTTGGCATACACCACTCCAGGGAGATAGAAGGCTCCCGCAGAGTTTTGGTGCCAACTGAAGATCTGATCGAGGCGGTGGGAGCAAGCGAATAAGCGAGTGACAGGGAAAGGGTCCGCTGCAGTGTTGCAACAACGACATCCAGTTGAGAAACTGCCTACTGAAAATGCTCTGAAGCAAGTGGGCTCTTAACACTGAGTGGGGTATTAGCGCTAGTAATAAGCTGTGCCACTTAGTTGACAATATGTGGAGAGCTGGCATTTCAGACAAGGACTTGATATGCCAGGCTGCAATGGAAGTATTTATAATGGCGACTGTATTTGACTCCCCAAACGAGAGGAGTGTTCTAATGCGTGTGGTGCTGTCCTGTAGTGGATAATGAAAACGCTGAAAGTATGATACTAAAAACAACACAAACCAAATGAGAAGCAGCAGTGTTTGCAGTGTAGGCGTGCATTAGTAACTGCTACAGCATACTGCTAGAGAGAAAAAAAGAACAACAAATACAACCATTCAGTCAACCAGATAATGTCCCCATCTTGCTTTAGCAGCTATTCCGCTCAATGTGTATTTTTTTAAATAAAATACATCACAGTAAAACTTCCAGCACACCGGAACAAACACACAAGACCAATAGACCTATAACGTGTGAGTTTTAGCTCCCAGCCTGAGCTCTAGGTTTGCTATGGTAATGTAGTCTTTCCTTTTCACAGGGCAAATAGACCATATCTCCGGCAGGCCAATATTCTTTGACAGCCATAAATCCACAGGAAGAGAGCCAGAGAACATTTTTATGTTAATTATGTCAATTTAAATAGCTTAGCAACTGAAGTTTTTAAAGGGGCAATCCAATTATCTAAGCTAGAAGGAAGAGAAGGCAGGAAAATGAAGAAAAGACACCAGCTGAAACTGTCATTTTAGAAGAAAAACGGCCTGCTACTCAGTAGTCAAAAAACTTGGGATGTATTGGGATGAAACACTATATTTTAGCAATGCTATCAAGGGAAAAATGATCCAGTTTTTTTTTTTTCAAATACTAAAAACAAAGCTAGGGATGACGATTGCTCCCTCTGACCAAGTAGTTTCAATAATATAAACAACAAAGATGCAAAAAGTCAGTCATGATTTTCTTCCTAGTTCCCCAAGATCACTGTTATAGAAACACTTTAGTTCACAAATCACAAATGCCACGTAAAGTGTCACCAATTACATCACAATAAAATTAAATAAAAAACCCAAAGCATTAAGGACACATATCTCAATTGTATCTAAACCCAAACAAAAACCGCCTAAATAAACAATATTTGTTCCTCTTCTCTTTATAGAGTAGAACAAGTCTAAAATTAATTGCAAAAGTCAGCTAATGTTTAAAATTCAAGTCAAGTCAGTGCACTTAATGGAATATCTTATTTGTAGACTTTGATTGCTTTGTGGTTTAATACGCTTTGCAGCTATACTGAGAAAGAGAGAAGGGCAGTAATTAGTAACAGAAACCGGTTTAGAGAAAGATCCAGGGTTGTTGGGAGAATCAACTAGAAGAGTGGATGCAAATTGAAAGACATGAGCACGAACATGGTGAGGAATCAATAAACACCATTAGGGTCTTCTGTCAAAGTAATGTATGTGCAGCACTTTGAGAAACGACAAGGAAAATATATTCAAGGAAAAGAAGAGAAGTAGAAAAGGCTGTGGCTGACAAACATCAAAGGGATCATCAGTGTGAAACTCTGCCTTGTCCCTGACAGCTTAGGCTAAGAACACCACGGCAACTGATGCACCATAGAGCACTGAGCCAAAGATATATACTGTGGAAAGTAGGACAAAATAAGGAGTGCTCAAGCAATTATCAGTGGATTTTCTTGAGTACACAATGTAGCATGACAATCGGCGTATGGAACTTAGCATTTCCCCAACCACTTAAGGCCACTCTCCTTTAGTGGCTGCCATCACATGTCAACATTTACACTGCAGGTTGTGATTAGATAAATTGGCCACAGTTCAATAAATCAGCAGACCCAGGATGGGTGTTGGGTTTGAAAGACAAGTAGCAGAATGCAGTTGGCTTTGCTGTGCTGCAAAAAAATCCAGCAGGAAAAAGCTTCTAGACATTTTATCCACCTAGTCAGGGACATGAATTCAGCCACTGGCCTATGGGGAGGTGAAGCAATGAGACTGGAAGCCCAGACTTGGTTCCTCTCATCTTTCCTGAGATGACAGGAATCAATAGATGGATGAACCTGTGTGGGCTTGTGTTCTCAGCTTGGAACTCCTTACAAACACAAGACAAGCTCTTATGATTTAAAAATGCACTATTTGGGGTGTCTCAGCAAAATCACTGGTTAACAATCGACTGATTTAGATGTATCGATGAAAACAACATTAAAGAGAATGATCTTACCATGGCCCCCACGTGTAAGAAAGGGCATCCGGTTGATGGCAATGGGCACAGTGCCATGCTTGTTGTGGAAGTGGTGGACATGGTGGGTGGTACTGAGGGAAGAAGAGACCCGTGCGGCCACGGCTGGGCACGGGAAAACTAGCAGTGCCAGAGAGAGCACCAGCCTAAACAGGAATGCTGGACTAGCCCACACCACGGGTGATGCCGCACTTGGCCTGGATACCATTAGCAACCCTCCGTCCACCTCCACTTCCACCTCCTGTTCCATAGGGGTGGGGCCTGAAAGGATTGTAAGGCCCCTCCCCCTCATACGACACACACAGGAAGTGAACATCTTAAATGAATCCTAGGCCCATGATCCCCAGCCTTCCAGCCCGGGGAGAAAAGGAAAATTCAGAATAAAAATATAAGCCAAAAATAAAAAGATCCCGGTTTGAAAATCCCCCAAACAACTGGAATTAAAAACAGAAAAAAAAAAGACAAAATCCTTCCTGAAATGAAAGAACCCCAAGATTTCTCCAACAGTTTAGTGCTGATATCCAAATGCGTCTGACTTGATCCGTGAGAACCACAACAACTCCGACTCCTCTCCCAAAACACTTAAACCTTTCGATAATAAATGTAACCTATTTTGTTTAAAGTACAACCTAAATCCTTGGTACCCTAAACCATTAACCGAAGCTTAGCAGCACTGATTTAGCAAACAAAAGACTCCATCTTAGCTCCTTGAAAAATGTCTTGTGTACAGCTCTTTGAGTTAATTGTTTGATAGGGTTTCCTTTGCCTTGGGGAGAGCTTCAGAGGGCTTCTCCACCCATAATCCAAGCCTTCATCACAAAGAAAAAGACTCATTCCATCCCATCTGAGATTTTAGGAGCCAACATAAAAGAGCAGAAGAATGACAAAAAAATGCATAGAAGTAAAATCAGAGTGCAAACTGGAGAGGCAAAAAAAAAATAAGAGCAGAGACAAGGGTGCTGCGATGAAGGAGCAGCCAAATCCTGTTTCGGGGCTTTGAATCCCTGAAAGAGCTCTGAATCCTTTCAGTCTGCAGCTGAAAGCAGGAAAACAAGGGATGAATAAAGAGAATAAAGCACTGGATAGTAAAAAAAAATAGAAAAAAATGGATGTCGACAAGGAGGGCAAAACGGTTGGCTATTTCCAAGTGCGACGTTGCTGAATTTCTCTCCTTTTTTTCTGACAAACAAATCAATATGGGTCATGCAATGCAGAGCAGGACCAAGAAAGACACCTTAACAGGATTAAACCATAACCAAAGCATCAGAGTGGTTGATGTTCAGTTCAACATAACATGCTCCTAATCCTTGGACTTGTAACCACGCTCCGTCCCACTTCTGACTGCTCTTCAACCTTGGAGGATAAAATTCCGTTTCTCTGCCCCTTTAAACAGTGCTCTCCAGGGTGGGAAGCAGATTAGAAGCAGCCACCGGTCCTCTCAATACAGCTCCGACACAAGGTGCAGCTGCTGGTTTGCTGAGAGAGTCTGGTGATGATGCTGCCGCTACTGCCTCTGCTGTGAAATTCATGCTAATTGAATCAGAAGCTGCAGCAACGAGCGCATCCTTCCTGCCCGCACAGTTCTCCCGTCTCTTTTTCCTCCTATCGAGTCAGCCGATCCCCCCCCCCCAGCGGCACGCGCGCACAGCTCCGTGCTGGGCAGGGCAAAAATCAAGAGTCAGGGGCAGAAATAATGCTGGAAGGGAGGGAAAGGTGGACACACTCGAATCCTTTGAATGCACAGACGGTGACTATGATACATAGAGCGGAGCAGACACAATGAGAGAGTGTTTGTGGGTCTGGTTGAAGCAGAGAGAGCAAGAGAGAGAGAGAGAGAGAGAGAGAGAGAGAGAGAGAGAGAGAGAGAGAGAGAGAGAGAGAGAGAGGCAGTAGGAGGGGAATGACTGGAGAGAATTGAAGGAGGAGAGCACGCACGCAGGAAGGATGGGAGGCACGCATGGATGTTGTTTGCACACACATACAAGCGCCAGTGACTTTTAAACCAATGCCAGCGAGCTGAAGTATGCATGGCCAGAACAAGGTGCATAAATCCACAAGTGATAATAAAGACTGATACAACTTCATTTACACAGATAAACCTCCCTGAAATCAACACTCCTTTTAAGACTGGACCTCAATTTATCCCTCTGCACATTATTTTTCATTCCTGCTTACCATCTACTCATTTTCAGCTATACACGTCAAAATGAGGGCAGGGTATGAACTGTGGGGAGAAAAAAAAGAGTGACAGGTGAGAATGTTAAGATAACATGACGGTAAGTGAAGTGGGTGGAACAAAGGATTTAATATAATGAGGATGAAAAAGATAGGAGCAAAGTACAAAGAAATGTTTACAATGGAGAAAGAGGGATACAGCAGGAAGAGAGAAATTTGGGGAGATTGTGTATCAGATAAATCATGGCCAATAGAGACTGCAGTTAGGACACGAGCTCAGTGCGAGAGACAAGAGGCAAAAGTAATAGCCAAGATGGGGAAAAGGCAGTGCAGGTCTTTTGCAGTGATGGAGAGAACTAATTTTCTCCCTTCTTCCCTCTCTCACTCCCACACAAAGATAAACACACAAACATACACGCACACCGCTGCCAGGTGGGAGCATCCCGGGGGAGACGTGATATGCTGTGCTTGCTGCTCTTAGCATGAGGGAGATGTGACACCCAGGGTGACCGAGAAACATGTCCTGATCTTGCACCAAGAATGAACTGTTGAACTCAGAGGAAGACACCACGCTCTGTCCAAACTCATGAACTTCTTCACCAACTTTCAATCTCCCCCTTTTGTTTTTGGGAGGACGGGTGCTTAGCCAAACTCTCTCTGCAGCCAGAGGGTGACAAAACAGGACTCTACGTTACACTGATATAGCACTGATAGCTGTTACATAATTAATATACTGCAAAAAAATCTGGCTTAAAATACCGCAGAGCTTCCTGAGAAACTTTGTGTAAGGGGACAAAGCTAAGCTAAAATTACACCCCATAAACTTCCCTCACCGTAAACACGAAGTAAGACACTGAGTAAAAAAGCTTTTTGGCCAGACAAGTTAATGGTTGTCTGAACAAAACCATAAAGTGAAGGTTGTCTCTTTGAAATGTCACACATGGATTAATTAATGAAGCTGGTGGCCTTCAGCTTCATTATTTAATAAATATCCCTACTTTATTCAGCCCGTTCAGCTAAAGTGAATGCAGGCGTGCTGCTTATTCTGCTACTGTATCGACATCCAGCCTATTAAACTTTCAGTGTGCTTAACCCTTTAAAGTCAGTGTCTACCATCATTATCTCACGATGCTAATAGAACCTGGTAGTTTATTTGATTTTACTGCTCACCAATATTATATTAGTCATATGAAGCCAAATCAACATTTTCTACCTCCAAGTGTCAAAGAACACAAACATTACAGTAATGTCACTAGTTCTTGTTCCTGTTATTGAGAGAATACAACAAACTGGCTCCTACTACGTTTTGGACCAGTCTCAGTGCACATCGTCCACGTGTGGCAAACGCTTTCTAGAAGTATTTGAATGTTTATATTTGTTGGTGAAAAAGACGAGGACAACATGAGAGTAAAGTGCAACACTATGGCTGCATGATTAGTGCCTTTACGCTACAAAGAACGTACGAGGAAGTGTCTGCAAGCTAAGAGCAGAAGCTCTGCAACACTGATCGGGAGACTGTGATACATCCAAAGGTTAATGCACAATTAGCTACATCCTTTCTGGAAAGAAAATGAATAGATGGCAAGTTGAGTGACTCTTTTAAATCACATCTGGCAGTATGTAATGCTGTCAAGTAAAGGCTCAGTGACACTGGAGTAAAAATAGGACAATTTCTATGCAACCAGGAAAAAAAAAATCCACTATTGTTTTGTGTTGTGACCAACAGCAAGAAGCTGCAGTGACCAGCTGACTTCTCAGAGGTTTACCACACCGTCAACCTCTAAGCAATCACTTTTGATTGCAAGGCGACTGCACAGGTCGCCTTTTGGGAGGCAATCTATCTCCAAACAATCACTGGCCGTTTCAGACTGACTGCAATCACTCTCAGACAGATTGGGGAAGGTTTGCAAATCACTGTGAACAAATGAGACAGACTGTCAACACACTGCAATCGATTTGATTGATTGACATCAAATAGGCCATTCGTGCTTGAATAACTCTCCAATACGGCTGAATTAAAACAATTCTGCAAGGAAAAGCGGGCAGAGGCTAATTGATAGTTAACGCAAAGGCTTGATTGTAATTCTTGGTGCCAAGCGTGAAACAAACAAGTTATGGATTTAGAAGGTAATTAGTTTTTCACATAGGGTCAGCTGGTTTGGATAGCTTTTTAGAGTCTTTTATTTTGTAATACAACAAATTCATTTAAAAGTAATGCCGAAAACTGCCACAAACACACTTTATTCATCTGACCTCAGCTTTGCTAATCTAAAAATAAACATAAATCAAACATAAATGAGCAAATATATAACAGCTAAGCACATGGAACCCTTTAGCTAAGTCCACATGGAATAACACAGATAAAAGCAGACAAACAAGGTGTTTTGGTGCATGTACAATTTCCCTCCCTTTTTTGCTGTCTTTAAGGGTACTGATGAGTGTGTATCTTAAAAAAGGACAAAAATTATATTTTAAGATGTGGTTATAAAAATCATCCACCCCACCAAAATAAAATGATTCAAGTAAGTAGGTTTTTAAAATACACAATATACGGTATTTTAATGCTTAGAGCAGTCAAAAGTGTGAAAAGGTCAATGAGATAATATACCAATTTGACATTTACCATATACCACACTTCATCGTGAACCTTGTTTAAAAACAAATTCAAAGGTATGGAGGAAGTGTTGTGGTTTATTACGTGACTGTCACTGAAACTATAGATGTTTCCTTCAGAGGACGGCGTGTGGACTGGGAACTCATTATGATGAAAAACACAGAGGACTGCCAACACCTGCTGCTGCACTCCCCTCCGGCACAGAAAAAAAAAAACAAGGAATACAGAACACAAAAATACACACAGGTGAACAATCACTCCAGACACACGCGTGCATACTAATGTGTTACACACACACCCACACAGAGTCATCATGTCAGTGTTGCTATTATGCACAGACACTCCTACAATCTCAGTGGCTAAAAGACGTGTGCTTAAGATGCTGCGCGTGAAACAACACGCTCTAAAACCCTCAGGGGAAGCGAGGTCATGGGAGGGAGTGGGCTTAGTTTGCAGACAGATATGGGATCAAAGCCTCTACGCTACAGTCTAGGCCTGAGGAAACGTTCTTGCCATTGTGCACCTAATTAATTAGACCTCAAACACCACTTGATGTTAAGAAGCTAATATGACACAAGTACAAAGTGAAAGGGGATTTCCTTTATTTTAAAAACACACACTATGTGTGAGTACACTGTTAATGCATAGATAGACGAAAAGGATGCAAGCAGCAATGACACCTAAAGAGGAAGTAGATAGAAATGCTTGCATTTTTCTATTAGGTGAGGTCAGGAAAGTAGGACAAGTTGAATCTCGTTGCAGGGGGAGCGGGGGGGGGGGCAAAACACAAAAAGCAAGTCATCAATTTTTAACTCCTGTTTGTGCTATTCAGTAGCTTTCTCCCATACCGAGGCCCTGTGTTAGCCGCTTATGTAAGTGCACTGCTGGGAAACTTCCTCCAGACTGAGCCACAATGCTGGCCGCTTATGTAAGTGCACTGCTGGATACAGCAAACTGGGAAATAAATATATCTCACTGGGCTCCAACTGGGCACACTTAAAAAGCAGTTAGCTATTAGTGCCTGTAAGCTATCATGTTCCAAATTACCTTTGTGAAAACACCGGCTAATCAATTTGTACTTGGATAACTTTAAACATACTCTCAAACAGTTCAAACGGATATCGCGTGATTTCCGCATATAGTGACAAGGCTTCCTTTACTATTTAGCATAATTTTATAATCTCCTGCCACTCTTACTAGTACAACACTGTCTTGTGCTCCAAAAAACCCACAAAACCATTAGAAAAACGATGAATGTGAGCTAGTTTCGAGTTTCAAAGAGATTTTGAGCTACAGCTACCGTTGCCTTTGACAGAAAAATGGCGGCGGGGTTTCTCGTCAGTAAAATCTAACATTTTCACAATCAAACCTTGTATAATTATAGTTTTCATTTAACGTGTTATGCTCTCCAGAGCACTATACAGATGAACCGTTCTGCTTTCGTGTTTAGTTATCCTCTCAGAAAGATGTTCAAGATTCCGAAAGGACGCTCTTAACCAGGTACCATTATCTCTGAACGACACACATGTAAGGCAAAAAAGGCTCTTTGACATGTAACGTGTTATTTATTTATTCGCTTATTTGAGAATCTTTGCACTTGTCGTGGTGTTTTGGCTTATAAAAAAAGCATTATTTTATTTATTTATTTATTTATTGATGCCATTTTTAGAGGTTTTATTATTATTTTTGTGAAAATACAAGTTATTGTTACCGTATAATTTTATTAGGCGTCGCAAAGGTGAAACACAGAAAGTCAAGATTTGCTTTCATGTGTCTTGTTGTTTGCACTTTGGTCAGAGTGTAGAGAAACCATGGCATGCCTCTCAAGCCAGAAATAATTAGAAATGCAACGTATTTTAAATTGTAGAAAATTAATTAATAACCCAATCACTACTACTACTAATAGGCCACGCCTTTTTCCTGCTCCCAGCCGTGACGCTTGACCCAAACGACCCATCACCCCTAACGGTTTCAAACGCAGCCACAGAACTGTAGCATTTAGGGCCGGAAAAGACAGTAACATGGGCCAGCGGCCAATTTGTGGCTGGTAATGTGATTCGTACTGTTTATTTACTTACTTTAATATGCTGCTCTCAGGGAGGTTTTGTAATTAAAATCTATTGGTTTCCCACCAACCCAGCATCAATTATCCTGTCGGTAATCAGATGCATACATTTACCCAACAATGCCTTCAAAGTAAGCCACAAAAATGAGTGTAATGGAGAATTAGAGGAAAATATTAAGCCATCTATACAGCTGATGGATACATTAGAGCTCAGAGTTATGAGCAAAGGAATCCACTAATAGCATTGTGGCTTCAATAGCTTTGAAAACTAAGAATATCTACTCAAGCGCTGCTCTACGGTGTAAGATATCAAGGTAACAGGAACTGAAAAGGATAATAACACAGAGGGTTAAACCACTGACATGAATACAAAACGGTAAAGAGAAGGGTTATAAAATGAATCAATCAGGTTAAAAGACAGAGGAGGGGAAAAAAAGCAGGAATTGTTTTGGTAATTAGAGGGTAGCTATTAAAGAAAAATGTATGTTGGGAGAATGAGAAGCTACGGTTAGGGAGAGGAGAGGAAAGATAACTAACCAAGAGGGGTGTCTCCTGTTTCGCTTGGATGGAGGAGCAGGTTGCACACATCTTAATCATGTGAAATGATATATCCTCAAGAGGAGTCATAGGGAGACAGCAAGGAGATGAGGGTAAAATATAAATCCCCTTGCTCACCCCGCCCCGCTTCCTTTCCGCAGCATCCTAAAGAAACCTTTTTTTTTTTTTTCAAAGATTTCATTAATGATCACGCGCTGAATGACATTGTCTGCCAATCTGATGTTAGCTCTCGCTGTCCTAGATAATTGGATGTTTGGTAATTACAAAGATTTGATATCTATCAGTTGGCTGGGATGTTGAATATTTAATAGCGCAGGTATGGCTTGGCCCTCAGGGTGCTGTAACACTGTCTCATCCGCTGAATCAGCTTTATTTCCACCCACAGCCAAAATCATTCACAATGGTGACAACACAGGGACAGATGAGGCTTGATTCACCCTGTGGTAAGACCGTGGTGGATGCTCCAAACAAACTCTTTAATTTTTAAACAGGTAATCATGCACAGATCTCTACACGGCCATCAACAAGGGAAGGGGGTCATGGCACCGCTTATCTGTTTGTTCTCCCTTTTTTTTATTAGCATTTCATTTCTTCTGTTTAGTCAATTTGTAATCATAAATTGGAAATTTGTGTTAACTGAAATAGTGTTCACATAATATTAGAGGGTAAAGTTAGATGTTTACAGGCTCTAATGAGTAAATAACTTACAGTTGAGGTCAGAACTTTATATTCATCCATCATCGGCATTTATGTCATAGTTAGTGACTTAAAAAAAACATGAACTGGCCACACAGGTCGTATGCATCCTGTGTGGTATTGTTAAAGTCTTGTTGGCTTATAAAATAATGGAAACAATTTGCACCCTCACCCTGACACTTGCCAATTTGACTAAATTCCTGTTGGGCAAAGAACTAAATTACACTCTCTTTTCCACCTCTTGTGCACCATTAGAGAAATGCAGACTAAGAATGTTTCTGGTAGCCTGGCAAGCCTGTCCCATCTCTCTCTCTCACCTCTACATATCATCTCTCCACCGCTTTCTTCTTCTCCCTCCAGTCATCCATCCATCTCTGCCGCCTAACACTGTGTGTTGAGTCAGCTGTCACTGTCTGTCCCTCCAGCTGTGGACCCAGCTGTCTGGGCCAGATGGGCTCATCTCCATCTCATCCTCCCTCATCCATGATGTCTATGAGGAGCCTCCTAACCTCAAGCTATGGACAACTGGGCCTGGAGTGTATTAGACCCACTGAGCCAAAACTATATTAAAAAAAAAAAAAAAAAAAAAAACACAA